>JAVTVY010054397.1:0-30344 GCA_036873755.1 Hanleya hanleyi | reverse complement strand
GACCAGGACGACCAATCAACCCATCGGGTGAATGCGTCACCCATGCACTGATGAATACCACAACATGCCGTACATACTCTCTATGTCTACATGCTGATCGTTGACGTTACGGAGATGACCGAAGAGACACGGAGGTTACCGAAGATGTCACGGCTCGGCCCTCGACTTGGGATAGTTGAACTGAGTGTGCTAAAATAGATCACCAGCTAGCGTGCTATAAAAGGGAAGCGGCCTGGCTGTTTCATCACACACTCTGTCAACCACCAAGATGTTCACTTGCACAACTTGCCAGAAGCTGTTTACTCGTCTAGAAGATTTACGACGCCACGAGGCCTCCATCCACAACGGTGCACGACATACTTGTACAACCTGCGCACGGTCATTCAATCGGGAGGATCATTCACTGCGCCACGAACGCTCATTCCACGAGGGCGCGAGGGAACAATGTAACGGTTGTGGTCAACTCTTCAAACGACGCAGTCAGTTGCTGCGACACCAACGGTTGATTCATGCCCCGGTACCACGGTTTTGGCGACAACTACCTACTGAAGAGGAGCCGCGGAAGGTCAGACCTAGTGAAGATGAGCCCGGGGAGACGAATGCCACTGGTGATGTGATGAAGGAGAGCCCGTCTATACCCACAGTTCAGAAGAGCCTGGATATCCAACCGGACCCCACCGTTACGGTTTCGAGTCATATGCCTGATAACATCGAACATTTTCTGGACGAGCCCATAAATGTTCCTAGCGATCTCTTACAGGGCACCCATCCAGTGAGTGACATCTATCGGCGCCATTGGACCATGATACGGCACTGTTTCTACCGTCATCGCCCTATTCAAGATATCTACAATTTTCGACTGACCGACCTCGCCCGTCTAGGCAGCTACGTGGAAGCCATCTTCAATGACAAAGCAACGTCCTTCAAATTAAATCTGGCGTTTGGTTATGTGCTGCAGCATAAGGAGACAGATCAAGTCCGATACTTTTACCCGAGCAGTAACATCCGGGTATTTGACCAACCGTTTACCATCATTAACCGGGTGTCGCTAGAGATGATGCTGGACCAAGTGGAACAATTGGATGTCTTGGGATGGGCCTATGAACAGCGCCCCAACTTGCAATGGGAGGTAGAGAGGGTCACCAATGTTACGTTCTCCGTGACCAAATTACGGAATCTTCCCATCGGGTGAAGGTATTCACCCATGCACTGATAAATACTCAGAATGCGCAAACAACTATTTGGGGGTATGTTGCCTCAACGGTATCCTGGCCTGACCGACGGTGATTAGAATAAACGGTTCAGAGCGAACATGGCCGAAGATGGAACTTTCTGAAATGGAGACTTCTGATTGGACAAGAATACATCTAACGGACAGGAACGAATATAAAACATGCAAATGGTGGCCTCAAGAATCTTCTTGAATTGTAAATATACCCAACGCGGCTCCCCCAGCGTGGGTATGATGTAACATTGGGGAGAATAAACTATATGAAAAAAACTTCTTGTTGTTGTTGTTCTCTCATGTGTCATCCTTGTTGTTGTTGCTGTTGTTGTTGTTCTCTCTCCGGTCTATATCATAGTGTTATGTTAGAGTGTTCAAGCGTAACGACGGGCGTCGAGGACGTCACTGCATTTCGAAGAATTAGTGACAATTCCATGGAATATCAGAGCTTCTGAGCTATTTCACCTGGGCGTTGAAGCATTAAGAATGGCTTTGGTGGGCGTTGCTACAAGATGACACCTCACACGACGCATTCGCACCGCGGATGGTACATCTCTACACCAAATAACATCCTTCACTGCTAAAACATTCGCTACTACTCGTACTGATGACGTCACCAATGACGCCACAGATGCTGTGGATATCCCTCAACTCGGAATGTACACCCCGAGAGCTACAACATGACACCTCTCAGGACGCATTCGGACCAAGGATGGTTCCTCTCTACTCCGAATACCTTCCTTCACTGCCCCAAAATGTCCACTTTCGCTACTACTCCTACTGATGACGTCAATAATGACGTCACAGATGCTTCGGACATGCCTCAACTCGGAATGTACACCTCGAGAGCTACAAAATGACACCTCACACGACGCATTCGGACTAAGGATGGTCCATCTCTACACCAAACTCACCCCCACGCACCCACAAAATGTCCACTTTCGCTACTACTCGTACCGATGGCGTCATCAATGACGTCACAGATGACGCGGACATCCCTCAAATCGGAATGTACACTCCGAGAACTACAAGATGACACCTTCCAGGACGCATTCGAACCGTGAATAGCCCCTCTCGACCCCAAATACTTTCATGTACTGCCCGAAAATGGCCACTTTCGCTACTACTCGTACCGATGACGTCACCGATGACGTCACAGATAACGCGAACATCCCTCAAATCGGAGTGTACACCCCGAGAACTACAAGATGACACCTTTCAGGACGCATTCGAACCGTGATTAGCCCATCTCGACCCCAAATAACTTCCTTCGCTGCCCCAAAATGGCCATTTTACTTACTACAACCAACTGCGCATGCGCAGATTAACGCGACATGCATTCAAAAACACACCATTCTGACTCTACCCCACACAAGCTTCACTTTGACACCTCACACGACCCATTCGAACCGAGATTAGCTCATCTCTAACCCAAACACACCCCTACATAGCACCCAAAATGCCTGTTTTCTATACTACGGCCAGACTGCGCATGCGCAGACTATTGAACACGGACAAACCATTAGTGTAGTCAAGTGCTCCTCCACGAGAGCTTCAAAATAAGACCTCACTCGACCCCATTGGACCATTAGGGACTCACCTAGACTCCAACATGTCCACCCCGTATGGCCCTATACACCCATAGCCATGCAGTATAGGCCTATGGGCCTACCCAGGCCTCGGTGACTTTTTCAAAAATTTCACCGATTCGCACGGGGACACTTCCTATCATGTTCTAAATGACGAGACGAGTAAAACGAGACCCACAACCCTACCGCAAATGTATAGAAGTACGTTTCCCAGGATGGTCCTATACCTCCCATACCCCATATAGGCATTTTCCCGTAATTTAGGATAAAGTCCGTATTCCGTATTTTTTCAGGAAAATTTTTACATACACCCACCCTGGAACTAGGGGGAGATAACT
Organism: Hanleya hanleyi; assembly: GCA_036873755.1. Taxonomy (NCBI): domain Eukaryota; kingdom Metazoa; phylum Mollusca; class Polyplacophora; order Lepidopleurida; family Hanleyidae; genus Hanleya; species Hanleya hanleyi. The sequence continues at coordinate 27,192 of JAVTVY010054397.1, read as the reverse complement.
CTATTGATAGACAAACCCCGTTAAGCCCGGCGACCTATATACCCCTCATACCCCATATAGGCATTTTCCCAGGTTTTTCGATAAAGTCCGTTTTCCGTTTTTTTTTTTTTTTTTCAGGAAAAATTTTACATGCACCCACCCAGCCATAAAATACCCCTTCACCTAGGCTTCACTTTGATACCTCACTCGACCCCATTCGACCATTAGGGGCTTCGCTAGCTCCCAACACGGCTATTTTCATACCCTTCGGCCACCGCGCATGCGCAGAATGGTGACAACGCCCAAGCTGCTAGTCCAGTCAGATGCCCCCTCACCTAAGCTTCACTTTGATACCTCACTCGACCCCATTGCACCATTATTGGCTTCGCTAGCTCCCAACACGGCTATTTCCATACCCTTCGGCCACCGCGCATGCGCAGATTGGTGACAACGCCCAAGCCGCTGGTCCAGTCAGATGCCCCTTCACATAAGCTTCACTTTGATACCTCACTCGACCCCATTGGACCATTATTGGCTTCGCTAGCTCCAAAACGGCTATTTTCATACCCTTCGGCCACCGCGCATGCGCAGGATGACGCTAGTTCAACCCCACACCCAGCCCATTACATGCCCCCTCACATAGGCTTTACTTTGATACCTCACTCGACCCCACTGGACCAGTAGTCACTCCCCTAGCTCCAACACGGCTATTTCCATATCCTTGGACCACACGAGTTGTCGCCCTTGCGTCAATGTGTGCAGATGGCGCTACGGTGTACGCCGTGCTATGGAAAGGGCATCCCCACACCATCCTGGAGCCGCCATTTTCTTTGTTTACGTTTTGCGGAGATACACGGGACAATAAACACTCGACCCTAGGGTGGTACAGATGCTAGACTGATCCTATTAACATGGTACAACACCTATAGATTATGTTTATTACTATTATATGGCTTAGAGGTTTTTCTGAGGGTAATGTGAGGGTTTTTTCTCCCCGTGACGTCCCACCGCTTCGTTTGCTCCCTTGCGCCGTCTAAAAACACCGCCATCTTACAAGTAATTAATTAAAATTAATTAATTCATTCATTTATTTATTTGAAATACTAGTACCCATCCTCCGTATGGCAGAACTGTACAACCCAGAACAAGTCTAGACATGCCTTGATCACGTGATCGTCATTGGGAAACCCCCACTGGGGAATCCCCCGCCGCACTTCCGCCGCAAATTTTACCCGGGGGGAACAAAAAAGTAGGTCAAGTTAACTTGTAATACTCTAACACTACTACTACCGTATGTCATGTTACTCGACGTTAATTTTACTATGACTGGCGAGGAGCTGCTACTACCGGCGTGACAGGAATGAATTCCTCCACGAATCAATGTCCCCTTTTATATGTATCTTTAGGAAAATATGTCTTACCTGAGTTGCAAATCAGCAATAGATGTCTTAGCTTGGTTAAAAGATAGGACCAGGACATTCACTCCTAACGGGCATTCTTTCCTTTTACACCGGCATCAATCAAAATACACATACCTTCAATTCCCATCATCGTACAGCAAACGTCCCTGCACAACTACAGTGTGTATAGTCAATCGCACCGTCTAGATAGTTAAATGGAACTGAAATCGGAGGGTACTATCTCCGAGCAGATCCCCAAATGTTATGCTTAATCATGATACCAGAATGTCAATACCTCGATCTACGCCAACATAACCCACATTTCGTCAAATATACAACCAACTTAACAATCATATTTGACATTTGAGGCTGTATATTACAAGCTCATTCTAACTCTCGGGCCTTCTGCAATGAAAAGCCTTATCGAATATTGCACAGGCAAAGTTATGTAAATTTCAATCGGCCGACTTCAAAATCTGGTCGTTACTGATTGATAATGATAAATCGTTGATCGGTAAGGGCCATAAATACTTGAAATTGTCTGACCATTTTGCCACATGAGCAGTGTGACTAACGTCACAGGACCTACGAAGTAGGGTAAGCATTAGGACTCCGACGCGAACTGAACTCTTGGAAATCCCCACCCTCAGTTGAAATCCTGCCTATATTAAGATGGGCACTGCCCAAGTAAGAATCACCAGTGATTTTCATCAAAAATCACCAGAAATTTTCGTCAAAAGTAGGTCAGCTCAGAACTTGTTGGTAACAACAAATTCTTATATATAGTCCTACACTAGAAAGGTAGCATTTATGTAGTTTACGGTAATTCAACTCAAGACCAACACCTTCTCGGCACAAGATAATAATGATTCTATGTCATTCTCCTGAGCATGACCGGTACAAAGACGAATAAATAGCATCTCTATATCACGTTGTTATCTAGATATATGAGACGACACATTTTGGGTATCAGCAATCTGATGAATGTAGAATTTGAAGATTGTACTTAGCATCTTAAATACAGCCTCTTAATACTGATTAAATATCTGTTTAATTTCGTTTCCCATAATGTAGCAGTTAATAAAAACATGTGTGTATATAGCAAAAGCGTGTGTCTCAAGTTAACGGCAGCTGTTCAAATGTCCCCTGGAACGGTAGTAAATTAATAAAGACGTCAACATGTGAACTCATAGAATCTGCACTGTGGATGGTTTAATGTAATACCGGTACCATCTATTGTGATATTTTTTTAAGTCCCAGACAGATCTGTTTATTTTTGTTTCCCCTGCTCTGACCTCTAAGAACAATTTAATTTTTACACCATGGTAGTATTAACTGCATTCTCGAATCCCAAGCCTATCAGACTGTTAGTTCTGATCTGTTTATAGTCCTATTGGGGGTGACCCAGCTACACTGCTGTGACCTCTAGCTCTCAAAACAATTACGGATGGCATATTCCACCAGGTTTTGTACTGTGTTATATATACAGTGAAACATACAGCCAAGGGTTCCCGATGGGCATGACAGTGCACTCGCTGAGCCATCAATAAATAATAATAAAAATAATTATAAATCAAATTATCATCAGAATTCAGAACTTGCTGGTAACAATGCCCTAATGCACGTTCATGCCAAAAATCAAGGTTCTAATGTCAACGGTTCTCCTTATTTTGCCGACGAAAGGATTCGGAGGGACTGACTGACTGGCTGACTCACTCACTCATTACCGGACAATTTGCGATCTGTAGCCTACTTCGTGGAAAAAAGTAGTGTAGAAATGAGTCCTTCAAGATACGATCATGATCAGGTTCAGGATCGCATTCAGTGACGTCATCACCGGAAATGGCATCATCACCGCCAGTGACGTCATCACCGCAATACATGTTACAAGAAGTGAAGTAACACAAGATCAGGGTGTAGGATCGTGACCAGGAAGGCAAGCTTAGAGCGGCATTAAAGTGTAGGAGAAGCTGTTAAACCGATTTAGGCTCAAAGATTCGATCAATCAAAATCAAAATCAACCATATTTCATCACGTAATTATCTTTGAAGAATCGCCGACCGCATTTGATCACGTGAGAGTTTAATCTATAAAGGGAATGATTTACCATATCCAATTCATGCCAAATCACTTGAGTACAGATGATACTGAAAGCTACTGGAAGGATGCGTAAAAGAGGTGGTAACTCTTATTTTAAATTTCGGAAACTATACAAAGCGCATGCGTATCCTAGCTATATCATATCTTATTTGGGTATGTTAAGACAAAAGAGAATCAGTAACGTATGACCACTGGGACTCGTTACTGTTGTTAATTGGTTCTTATGTTTATTGGGGGTCCAGGGAGTAAAGGAACTCCTCGACCCCCACAAATAAATCTAATTAACCATATAACAACGGCAACGAGTTCCTGTGAGTATGACGCAATCATGACATCATCGAACCGGAAGTACACTAATTCAAAATACTTAAATGTATGTAAGAGTCTAACCACAAGCAGTATGAACTTCGGGAGAAAAAGGAAGCAGCTTTATTGATAACCATATAGAAAATACAAGAAAATGTAGAGAAAAGAATTGAAATATAGTGCGATTCAAATTTCATTTAACAAGTGATAAACGGTTCTAGAAAATGTACAACAAATTTTAATGTTCTTCATTCATAAATATATATTAAAAAAAATAAAATTTCTACTTATATATTCATATATTCATAATGTGGATCCCAGTCCCTAAAGAATAATTTCCTGTTGTGTCAGATTACAGCCAGTATTCGAGGATATGGTTCTTGTAATCCCAGATATAGAGTTTGTAAAGGATATAATTTACATCTCAGCGATGATGACTATTTAGATAATTTTTACACGGTTCAACATAACCTACTTCATCCATAAATATACTGGCATATAAATAATAAAATTATCCAAACTTACATCATTTAGTTATGCAGCGTTTACCAAATACATAGATTATGGCTACAGTTGCGACAGCGATGGTTGCAGCTGGGACATGTATATCAGGATAAGTTTAAGACAAAGGTGATTCATTAAGTATTCCAGTTACTGCATACCTATGCCATCAAGCAGATTGTAAACTTATATATTTAGTTAAGAATTTGTGAAAAGCAAACTATAACAATTCTGTCCCTTGCAATAGGAGAAAGAATTCCGAGAAATTTCGTAAATTCCATTATTCCAAAGGCGACCTCTGTCTTCTTCTTTTTTGCAGATTTTGTTGCGACGACAGTGGTAGGTGCTCAGAGTATTCGATATCGAACCGAGCAAAGAAAACCACTTGATTGGTTGATAGGGTACGCGGCGTCGTCAGTGGATTAGTATGTTCATCCCGTTTACCAGGGCTCCCAAAGGCCGAAAAAAATGGGGGTGAGGGAGGAGGTCTTGTAACGAGGATGTGAAAAAGGCACATACAAACTTTCACATTGGACTCGACCACAATAGATAGGCGGCGAGGAGCAGAGGAGCAATTTGCCTCAATAATCCGGGAAGTAGTATATAGCGAGCATAAACCCTCCGGTTGACCTGGCGTAAGAATCTGGCGTCGAGGTCAAGTGCATTATAGTACGGGCGAAAACCGGCAAAAAAGTGCGCCGTCTCAAAAAGGACGCCGTCTCATGTGGAGGTCATGTGGAGGTCACGTGATGGTCAAGTGCATGAGGTATGTATTTCTCCGTGGTGATGCGGTCTGGCGGTGATGCGGTCTGCTTACGCGGTCAGAAAATAGTCCCCAGACTTGAAATACGCTGCATGGTCCGATTGGGTCGAGTGAGGTATCAAAGTGAAGCATTCGTGAAGGGGCATCCAGTCTTGGGTGAGTGTATGTAAAATTAGGATTTTTTCCCGTAACTATGAAAAAACGGAACACGGACTTTACCCCTAAAATAGGAACCTGCAAATGGGTCCTCTGGGCCCGTTGGTCATCCTTGAAAATAAATAAATAAATAAATAGGGGAAAACTCCTATCAACTCTAGCCAAAAGGGCCAATATCTGTCCCCGGGCTTATTGGGACCTGCCTATCAAGTCAATGGGGCGCATGTAAAATTAGGATTTTTTCCTTTGGGTGAATGGGGCCTGGGAACATGATAGGACATGTACTGATCTGTCTGTGGAGTTTTTCCCGCCAGAATTTCGCTGTCGTCTGCTTGGGGTTGTCACGTGCCGAACACCTGGTTCCCCGAATTGCAACATTGTTGCACGTTCGCTACAATGTTGCGGCATCGTGAACGCCTGGTCTGGTGCATATGTGTCTGCGTGAGTGAGTTCACGTGCCGAACACCTGGCTCCCCGAATTGCAACAATTTTGCACGTTCGCTACAATGTTGCGGCGACCGTGAACACCTGGTCTGGCGTCTGCGTGAGTGAGCTCACGTGCCGAACACCTGGCTCCCCGAGATCAAGGCATGGCCAGACTTGTTCTGGGTTGTACAGTTCTGCCATGCAGATGACGGGTACTAGGAATGCATATTAATCTATAGACAAAGTGTATGGAAATAGCCGTTTTGGGTGTAGGTGGGCCACTAATGGACCGATGGGGTCGAGTGAGGTATCAATGTGAAGCCTATGTGAGGGGGCATCCCACTGAATGGATGTGGGGTCGGAATATCGTCACTCTGCGCATGCGCAATAGACAAAGGGTATGAAAATAGACGTTTTGGGGTCTAGGTGAGCCCCTAATGGGCCGATGGAGTTGAGTAAGTTATCAATGTGAAGTATTCGTGAAGGCGCATCCGACGGGCTGGATGTGGGGTTGAAATATCATCATTCTGCGCATGCGCGGTAGACAAAGGGTATGGAAATAGCCGTTTTGGGGACTAGGTGGGCCATTAATGGGCCGATGGTGTCGTATGAGGTATCATTGTGAAGTATATGTGAGGGAGCATCCACCTAGACTAGTGTATCGTTCGTTGTCAACATTCTGCGCATGCGCAGGCAGGGAATTGTGGGAAAAGGATACGGAAATAGATGTTTTGGGGTCTGGGTGGGCCACTAGGGGGCCGATTGGATCGAGTGAGGTATCAATGTGAAGCATTCGTGAGGGAGCATCCACCTGGACTAGTGTGTCGTTCGTTGTCAACATTCTGCGCATGCGCGGACAGGGAATTGTGGGAAAAGGGTATGAACATAGACGTTTTGGGGTCTAGGTGAGCCCCTAATGGGCCGATGGTGTCGTATGAGGTATCAATGTGAAGTATATGTGAGGGAGCAACCGCCTGTAGTAGTGTGTCGTCCGTATTCGACATTCTGTGCATGCGCGGACAGGGAATTGTGGGAACAGGCTGTGGAAATAGACGTTTTGGGGTCTAGTTGGGCCACTAATGGTCCGATGGAGTCGAGTGAGGTATCAATGTGAAGCATATGTGAGGGGGCATCCGACTGGGTGGATACGGGGTAGGAATATCGTCATTCTGCGCATGCGCAATAGACAAAGGGTATGGAAATAGACGTTTTGGGATCTAGGTGAGCCATTAATGAGCCGATGGAGTCGTATGAGGTATCAATGTGAAGCATATGGGAGGGGGACATCCGATTGGACTAGTGTTTCGTCCGTTTTTTTGCGCATGCGCAGTCTGGCCGTAGTATAAAAAGCAGGCATTTTGGGGGGTATGTTGGAGTGTGCTTGGGGTAGAGATGGACCGCTATGGGTCCGAATGGGTCGTACAAGTGAAGCTTGTGTGGGGTAGAGTCTGAATGGCGTGTTTTTAAGTGCAAGTCGCGTTAATCTGCGCATGCGCAGTTGGTTGTAGTAAGTAAAGTGGTCATTTTGGGGCAGTACAGGAAGGTATTTGGGGTAGAGATGGACCATCCTTGGTCCGAATGCGTCCTGTGAGGTGTCATTTTGTAGCTCTCGGGGTGTAGATTCCGATTTGGGGGCTGTCCACAGCATCTGTGACGTCATCGGTGACGTCATCAGTACGAGTAGTAGCGAAAGTGGGCATTTTGGGGCAGCGAAGGAAGGTATTTGTTGTAGAGATGAACCATCCATATCTGTCATGCATTATACCATATCTTTGCTGTGACGTCATCGGTGACGTCATCAGTACAAGTAGTAGCGAAAGTAGATGGTGTAGACCACAACTTGAGTGATTTCCTTGTCATCTGTGACGTCATTGGTGACATCAGTACGAGTGGTAGCAAAATTTTGATTAGTCGTCCAATACATATGGAATGATGAGGGACTCGAGTTAATCTCTATATGTACAGACACCACCACACACCAACAATACCACCACACACACACACGCACACACACACACTACCACACACCACCACCAACACCACCACCGCTCGTCAACGCCTGGTGGTGGTGGTGGTAGCTCCCGTGGGTCGGAGCTCCGAAGCTCGGAGCTCCGCTGCATTATACAATAGGATAGCGGTTGTCTTGAATAACAACAAGTTCAGCAATGTTCATACAGTTTATTATCCCCAATGTTACATCATACCCAGGCTGGGGGAGCCGCCCTGGGTAGGTTTAGTATGTTCGCAGCAAAACAAATTGAAATATAAAACACCATGCTTTATTATTTAATGCACCGTCACATTAGGTATAAGTGTTTACTGAGCTCTATTCAACGATCAGCATGTAGACATATAGATTATGTACGTATGTATGTTATGGTATTCATCAGTGCATGGGTGAAGCATTCAGCCGATGGGGTGGTCGGTCAGCTTGGTAACGAAAAACGTGACATTGGTCATGCTCTCCACTGCCCACTTGGTGTTGGGACGTTGTTGTTGGACCCATTCCAAGGCATCCACGGTGTCCAGTTTCTCCAGCATCGTCTCTAGCGACACCCTATCCGTGATGGTAAACGATTGGTCAAATACCCGGATGTTACTGCTCGGGTAAAAGTATCGGACTTGGTCTGTCACCTTATGCTGCAGCACATAACCACACGCCAGATTTAATTTGAAGGACGTAGTTTGATCGTTGAAGCTGGCTTCCACGTAGCTGCGTAAACGGACGAGGTCGGCCAGTCGGAAATTGAATAGGGCGATGACGGTGGAAACAGTGCCGTATCATGGGCCAATGGCGCCGATAGATGCCACTCACTGGATGGTCTTCGTGTAACAGATCGCTAGGAACATTTATGGGTTCATCCGCGAAGTGTACTTTGCTCTTCACGTCGTACAAAATCTGACCCAAGGTCTTGTCGTCGAAATTTGACTGTTGAATTAAGGCGACATCATCATCATCGGCCCTCGTGCGATGGGTGGGAGTTCCCGCTGTCTCGATACTGTTGCCTACGGGCTCCTCTACCTGTCTACTTGGCTGCGCATCAGGGTGTTGTGTACGTTGGTGTCGCAGCAACAGACTGGGCAGTTTGAAAAGTCGACCACATTCCTCGCATAGATGCTTGGGTGCCCCATGCACTGTCCGTTCATGACACCGTAGTCTGTCCAAGCGAATAAATAGTTTCCCACAACTCGTGCAGCTATACCGGGTGGTTCCGCAGTGCTTGGTGGCCTCATGGCGGCGCAAGTCGTGCAGACGAGTGAACGATTTGGAGCACGTAGTACAAATGAACATCTTGGTGATTGACAGTGTCTGATGGAACGGCCAGGCCGCTTCCCTTTTATAGCACGCTAGCAGGTGATCTATTTTTAGCACACCCACTTCAAGTACCTACAAGTCGAGGACCGAGAAGTACTGGTGTACGACTGAGCCACATTGCGTACGTGTGTGTGTTTGTGTTTGAGTCCAATCGTGCACCATGTCGAATTACGTTCTCTCCGAAAACTTCCTCTCATCGCATCAATATGCTCAGACCCATTCAATATAAACACAACCAAGAGACATCAACACCAACAGGCACATTGCGTAATACACGTTTTATTATCCTCACAGCACCACCACTACCACTACCACCACCACCACCACCACCACCACCACCACCACCACCTAGCGTTGCCGCCGTCAACGATCAGCGTATAGACATATAGAGTATGTATGGCATGTTATGGTATTCATCAGTGCATGGGTGAAGCATTCAGCCTATGGTGTAGTCGGTCAGCTTGGTGACGAAAAACGTGACATTGGTCATCCTCTCTACGACCCACTGGGTGTTGGGGCGTTGTTGTTGGGCCCATTCCAAGGGATCCACGGTGTCCAGTTTCTCCAGCATCGTCTCTAGCGACGTCTTATCCGTGATGGTAAAGGGTTGGTCAAATACCCGGATGCTACTGCTCGGGTAAAAGTATCGGACTTGGTCTGCTTCCTTATGCTGTAGCACATAACCAAACGCCAGATTCAACTTGAAGGTCGTACTTTGATCGTTGAAGATGGCTTCCACGTAGCTGCGTAGATGGGCGAGGTCGGTCAGTCGGAAATTGTAGATATCTTGAATAGGGCGATGACGGTGGAAGCAGTGCCGGATCATCGGCCAATGGCGCCGATAGATGTCACTCACTGGATGATCGTCGTGTAACAGATCGCTAGGAACATTTATGGGTTCGTCCGCGAAGTGTACTTTGCCCTCTACGTCGTACAAAATCTGGCTCAAGGTCTTGTCGTCATAATTTGACTGTTGAATTAGGGCGACATCATCATCATCGGCCCTCATGCGATGGGTGGGAGTTCCCTGTCTCGATACTGGTGCCTACGGGCTTCTCTACCAGCAAACGTGGCTGCGGAACAGGGTGTCGTATGCGTTGGTGTCGCAGCAACTGAAAAGCCGACCACATTTTTCGCATGGACTCTTGGATGGCCCATGAATTGAACGTTTATGGCGCTGTAAATGATCCGGGCGCTGAAACGACAGTGTACATATCGTACAGCTATACCGGGTGGTTCCGTCGTGCTTGATAGCCTCATGGCGGCGCAAGTCGTGCAGACGAGTGAATGATTTGGACCACGTAGTACAAGTGAACATCTTGGTGGTTGCCAGAGTATCTGATGAAACGGCCAGGCCGCTTCCCTTTTATAGCACGCTAGCTGGTGATCTATTTTTAGCACACTCAGTTCAACTACTCCCGAGTCGAGGCCCAAGATGTACTGGTGTACAACTGAACCGCGTTGCGCTTGCGCGTGTGTATGTATGTATGGGTAGTGGATTTTACATCCGGGACCTTGCCAACATCCGGGTTTTCCAGTGGGTTTTTCCCCTCGTCCCCCCATCTTCCATACGGGTACTGTGGTTTTACATCCGGGTCCGCATCTTACCTACGGGGTTTTCCATGTTTACTGTCACGTGTTCGGAACCGGAAGTTGTTACAAGACAGGTGGCGCCCCGAGCTCCAGAGCTCTTGAAGCTCGGATCTCTTGGAACGGTGTGCAAACACTGGTCAAAGAGGGCTATACAACCAAACACTGGTCAAACAGGGCTATACGGTCAAACACTGGTCAAACAGGGCTATACTACCAAACACTGGTCAAACAGGGCTATACCACCAAACACTGGTCAAACAGGGCTCTACCGCCAAACACTGGTCAAACCAGGGCTATACCACCAAACACTGGTCAAACACGGCTATACCACCAAACACTGGTCGAACAGGGCTACACCACCAAACACTGGTCAAACAGGAACGAGTGAGGAGAAATATTAGACCTGCCTCACTAACTGTATTGTAGATGTATTGATAAGAAGTTTGAGTATCTCTGATGAACCATATTGAACGGAAGTGACCTTTGACCCATGCGCACCATTATTATCCGGTATTCTGCAAAAGCATTTGGACACCTGTTGACCTCAATAATTTGCATATGACCTCTGTGAGGTCACTTCCGCTTCCGTTCACGTGACCAGAACTGACCTTTGACCCTGCGCGCAATTTGTATCCGGTATTGTTAGCGCGCGCAGGGTCAAAGGTCAGTTCCGGTCACGTGAACGGAAGCGGAAGTGACCTCACAGAGGTCATATGCAAATTATTGAGGTCAACAGGTGTCCAAATGCTCTTGCAGAATACCGGATAATAATGGTGCGCATGGGTCAAAGGTCACTTCCGTGCAATATGGTTCATCAGAGATACTCAAACTTCTTATCAATACATCTACAATACAGTTAGTGAGGCAGGTCTAATATTTCTCCTCACTCTTTCCTGTTTGACCAGTGTTTGCTGGTGTAGCCCTGTTTGACCAGTGTTTGGTGGTACAGCCCTGTTTGACCAGTGTTTGGTGGTATAGCCCTGGTTTGACCAGTGTTTGGCGGTAGAGCCCTGTTTGACCAGTGTTTGGTGGTATAGCCCTGTTTGACCAGTGTTTGGTAGTATAGCCCTGTTTGACCAGTGTTTGGCCGTATAGCCCTGTTTGACCAGTGTTTGGTTGTATAGCCCTCTTTGACCAGTGTTTGCACACCGCTCCAAGAGATCCGAGCTTCAAGAGCTCCGGAGCTCGGGGCGCCACCTGTCTTGTAACAACTTCCGGTTCCGAACACGTGACAGTAAACATGGAAAACCCCGGAGGTAAGATGCGGACCCGGATGTAAAACCACAGTACCCGTGTGGAAGATGGGGGGACGAGGGGAAAAACCCACTGGAAAATCCGGATGTTGGCAGGGTCCCGGATGTAAAATCCACTACCCATACATACATACACACGCGCAAGCGCAACGCGGTTTAGTTGTACACCAGTACATCTTGGGCTTTGACTTGGGAGTAGTTGAACTGAGTGTGCTAAAAATAGATCACCAGCTAGCGTGCTATAAAAGGGAAGCGGACTGGCCGTTTCATCAGATACTCTGTCAGCCACCAAGATGTTCACTTGTACTACGTGCTCCAAATCATTCACTTGTCTGCACGACTTGCGCCGCCATGAGTCTATTAAGCACGACGGAACCGCCCGGTATAGCTGTACGATATGTACACTGTCGTTTCAGCGCCCGGATCATTTACAGCGCCATAAACGTTCAATTCATGGGCCACCCAAGCGTCCATGCGAAAAATGTGGTCGGCTTTTCAAACTGACCAGTCAGTTGCTGCGACACCAACGCATACGACACCCTGTTCCGCAGCCACGTTTGCTGGTAGAAAAGCCCGTAGGCACCAGTATCGAGACAGAGGGAACTCACACCCATCGCATGAGGGCCGATGATGATGATCTGTTACACGACGATCATCCAGTGAGTGATATCTATCGGCGCCATTGGCCCATGATCCGGCACTGCTTCCACCGTCATCGCCCTATTCAAGATATCTACAATTTCCGACTGACCGACCTCGCCCATCTACGCAGCTACGTGGAAGCCATCTTCAACGATCAAAGTACGACCTTCAAGTTGAATCTAGCGTTTGGTTATGTGCTACAGCATAAGGAGGCAGACCAAGTCCGATACTTTTACCCGAGCAATAGCATCCGGGTATTTGACCAACCCTTTACCATCACGGATAAGACGTCACTAAAGACGATGCTGGAGAAACTGGACACCGTGGATCCCTTGGAATGGGCCCAACAACAACGCCCCAACACCCAGTGGGTCGTAGAGAGGATGACCAATGTCACCTTTTTCGTCACCAAGCTGACCGACTACACCATAGGCTGAATGCTTCACCCATGCACTGATGAATACCATAACATGCCATACATACTCTATATGTCTATACGCTGATCGTTGACGGCGGCAACGCTAGGTGGTGGTGGTGGTGGTGGTGGTAGTGGTGGTGGCGGTGCTGTGAGGATAATAAAACGTGTATTACGCAATGTGCCTGTTGGTGTTGATGTCTCTTGGTTGTGTTTATATTGAATGGGTCTGAGCATATTGATGCGATAAGAGGAAGTTTTCGGAGAGAACGTAATTCGACATGATGCACGATTGGACTCAAACACAAACACACACACGTACGCAATGTGGCTGAGTCGTACACCAGTACTTCTCGGTCCTCGACTTGTAGGTACTTGAAGTGGGTGTGCTAAAAATAGATCACCTGCTAGCGTGCTATAAAAGGGAAGCGGCCTGGCCGTTCCATCAGACACTCTGTCAATCACCAAGATGTTCACTTGTACTACGTGCTCCAAATCGTTTACTCGTCTGCACGACTTGCGCCGCCATCAGGCCACCAAGCACGCGAAACCACCCGGTATAGCTGCACGAGGTGTGGGAAACTATTTATTCGCCTGCACAGTCTACGGTGTCATGACCGGACAGTGCATGGAGCACCCAAGCATCTATGCGAGGAATGTGGTCGACTTTTCAAACTGCCCAGTCTGTTGCTGCGACACCAACGTACACAACACCCTGATCCGCAGCCAAGTTTGCAGGTAGAGGAGCCCGTAGGCAAAAGTATCGAGACAGCGGGAACTCCCACCCACCGCACGAGGGCCGATGATGATGATGTCGCTCTAATTCAACAGTCAAATTTCGACGACAAGACCTTGGGTCAGATTTTGTACGACGTGAAGAGCAAAGTACACTTCGCGGATGAACCCATAAATGTTCCTAGCGATCTGTTACACGAAGACCATCCAGTGAGTGGCATCTATCTGCGCCATTGGCCCATGATACGGCACTGTTTCCACCGTCATCGCCCTATTCAAGATATCTACAATTTCCGACTGGCCGATCTCGCCCGTTGACGCAGCTACGTGGAAGCCATCTTCAACGATCAAACTACGTCCTTCAAATTAAATCTGGCGTGTGGTTATGTGCTGCAGCATAAGGTGACAGACCAAGTCCGATACTTTTACCCGAGCAGTAACATCCGGGTATTTGACCAGTCGTTTACCATCACGGATAGGGTGTCGCTAGAGACGATGCTGGAGAAACTAGACACCGTGGATGCCTTGGAATGGGTTCAACAACAACGTCCCAACACCAAGTGGGCAGTGGAGAGGATGACCAATGTCACGTTTTTCGTTACCAAGCTGACCGACCACCCCATCGGCTGAATGCTTCACCCATGCACTGATGAATACCATAACATACATACGTACATACTCTATATGTCTACATGCTGATCGTTGAATAGAGCTCAGTAAACACTTATACCTAATGTGACGGTGCATTAAATAATAAAGCATGGTGTTTTATATTTCAATTTGTTTTGTTGCGAACATACTAAACCTACCCATGGCGGCTCCCCCAGCCTGGGTATGATGTAACATTGGGGATAATAAACTGTATGAACATTGCTGAACTTGTTGTTATTCAAGACAACCGCTATCCGATTGTATAATACAGCGGAGCTCCGACCCACGGGAGCTACCACCACCACCATCAGGCGTTGACGAGCGGTGGTGGTGTTGGTGGTGGTGTGTGGTAGTATGTGTGTGTGTGTGTGCGTGTGTGTGTGTGGTGGTATTGTTGGTGTGTGGTGGTGTCTGTACATATAGAGATTAACTCGAGTCCCTCATCATTCCATATGTATTGGACGACTAATCAAAATTTTGCTACCACTCGTACTGATGACGTCACCAATGACGTCACAGATGACAAGGAAATCACTCAAGTTGTGGTCTACACCATGTACTTTCGCTACTACGTGTACTGATGACGTCACCGATGACGTCACAGCAAAGATATGGTATAATGCATGACAGATATGGATGGTCCATCTCTACAACAAATACCTTCCTTCGCTGCCCCAAAATGCCCACTTTCGCTACTACTCGTACTGATGACGTCACCGATGACGTCACAGATGCTGTGGACAGCCCCCAAATCGGAGTCTACACCCCGAGAGCTACAAAATGACACCTCACAGGACGCATTCGGACCAAGGATGGTCCATCTCTACCCCAAATACCTTCCTGTACTGCCCCAAAATGACCACTTTACTTACTACAACCAACTGCGCATGCGCAGATTAACGCGACTTACACTTAAAACACGCCAATAAGACTCTACCCCACACAAGCTTCACTTTGACACCTTGCACGATCCATTCGGACCCATAGCGGTCCATCTCTACCCCAAGCACACCCCCACATACCCCCCCAAAATGCCTGCTTTCTATACTACGGCTAGAGTGCACATGCGCAAAAAACGGACGAAACACTAGTCCAATCGGATGACCCCTCGCATATGCTTCACATTGATACCTCATACGACTCCATCGTCTCATTAGTAGCTCACCTAGATTCCAAAACGTCTATTTCCATACCCTTTGTCTATTGCCCATGCGCAGAATGACGATATTCCTACCCCGTATCCACCCAGTCGGATGCCCCCTCACATATGCTTCACATTGATACCTCACTCGACTCCATCGGACCATTAGTGGCCCATCTAGACCCCAAAACGTCTATTTCCACACCCTTTTCCCACAATTCCCTGTTCGCGCATGCGGAGGATGTCGAAAACGAACGACACATTACTACAGGCGATTGCTCCCTCACATATTCACATTGATACCTCATACGATACCATCGGCCCATTAGGGGCTCACCTAGACCCCAAAACGTCTATGTTCATACCCTTTTCCCACAATTCCCTGTCCGCGCATACGCAGAATGTTGACAACGAACGACACACTAGTCCAGTTGGATGCTCCCTCACGAATGCTTCACATTGATACCTCACTCGATCCAATCGGCCCACTAGTGGCCCACCCAGACCCCAAAACGTCTATTTCCGTACCCTTTTCCCACAATTCCCTGTCTGCTCATGCGCAGAATGTTGACAACGAACGATACACTAGTCCAGGTGGATGCTCCCTCACATATACTTCATATTGATACCTCATACGACACCATCGGCCTATTAGTGGCCCACCTAGACCCCAAAACGGCTATTTCCATACACTTTGTCTACCGCGCATGCGCAGAATGACGATATTTCAACCCCACATCCAGCCCGTCGGTGGCGCCTCCACGAATACTTCACATTGATACCTTACTCAACTCCATCGGCACATTAGGGGCTCACCTAGGCCCCAAAACGTCTATTTTCATACCCTTTTTGTCTATTGCGCATGCGCAGAATGACGATATTCCGACCCCACATCCACCCAGTGGGATGCCCCCTCACATAGGCTTCACATTGATACCTCACTCGACCCCATCGGTCCATTAGTGGCCCACCTAGACCCCAAAACGGCTATTTCCATACCCTTTGTCTACCGCGCATGCGCAGAATGTCGATATTTCAACCCCACTTTGTCTATAGATTTAATATGCATTCCTAGTACCCGTCATCTGCATGGCAGAACTGTACAACCCAGAACAAGTCTGGTCATGCCTTGATCTCGGGGAGCCAGGTGTTCGGCACGTGAGCTCACTCACGCAGACGCCAGACCAGGTGTTGCAATTCGGGGAGCCAGGTGTTCGGCACGTGACAACCCCAAGCAGACGACAGCGAAATTCTGGCGGGAAAAACTCCACAGGCAGATCAGTACATGTCCTATCATGTTCCCAGGCCCCATTCACCCAAAGGAAAAAATCCTAATTTTACATGCACCCCATTGACTTGATAGGCAGGTCCCAATAAGCCCGGGGACAGATATTAGCCCTTTTGGCTAGAGTTGATAGGAGTTTCCCCCTATTTATTTATTTATTTATTTTCAAGGATGACCAACGGGCCCAGAGGACCCATTTACAGGCTCCTATTTTAGGGGTAAAGTCCGTGTTCCGTTTTTTTTCATAGTTACGGGAAAAAATCCTAATTTTACATACACTCACCCATGACTGGATGCCCCTTCACGAATGCTTCACTTTGATACCTCACTCGACCCAATCGGACCATGCAGCGTATTTGAAGTCTGGGGACTATTTTCTGACCGCGTAAGCAGACCGCATCACCGCCAGACCGCATCACCAAGGAGAAATACATACCTCATGCACTTGACCATCACGTGACCTCCACATGACCTCAACATGAGACGGCGTCCTTTTTGAGACGGCGCACTTTTTTGCCGGTTTTCGCCCGTACTATAATGCACTTGACCTCGACGCCAGATTCTTACGCCAGGTCAACCGGAGGGTTTATGCTCGCTATATACTACTTCCCGGATTATTGAGGCAAATTGCTCCTCTGCTCCTCGCCGCCTATCTATTGTGGTCGAGTCCAATGTGAAAGTTTGTATGTGCCTTTTTTACATCCTCGTTACAAGACCTCCTCCCTTACCCCCATTTTTTCTGCCCTCGGGAGCCCTGGTAAACGGGATGAACATACTAATCCACTGACGACGCCGCGTACCCTATCAACCAATCAAGTGGTTTTCTTTGCTCGGTTCGATATCGAATACTGTGAGCACCTACCACTGTCGTCGCAACAAAATCTGCAAAAAAGAAGAAGACAGAGGTCGCCTTTGGAAAGGTAACGAATAATGGAATTTACGAAATTTCTCGGAATTCTTTCTCCTATTGCAAGGGACAGAATTGTGATAGTTTGCTTTTCACAAATTCTTCTTAACTAAATATATAAGTTTACAATCTGCTTGATGGCATAGGTATGCAGTAACTGGAATACTTAATGAATCACCTTTGTCTTAAACTTATCCTGATATACATGTCCCAGCTGCAACCATCGCTGCCGCAACTGTAGTCATAATCTATGTATTTGGTAAACGCTGCATAACTAAATGATGTAAGTTTGGATAATTTTATTATTTATATGCCAGTATATTTATGGATGAAGTAGGTTATGTTGAACCGTGTAAAAATTATCTAAATAGTCATCATCACTGAGATGTAAATTATATCCTTTACAAACTCTATATCTGGGATTACAAGAACCATATCCTCGAATACTGGCTGTAATCTGACACAACAGGAAATTATTCTTTAGGGACTGGGATCCACATTATGAATATATGAATATATAAGTAGAAATTTTATTTTTTTTAATATATATTTATGAATGAAGAACATTAAAATTTGTTGTACATTTTCTAGAACCGTTTATCACTTGTTAAATGAAATTTGAATCGCACTATATTTCAATTCTTTTCTCTACATTTTCTTGTATTTTCTATATGGTTATCAATAAAGCTGCTTCCTTTTTCTCCCGAAGTTCATACTGCTTGTGGTTAGACTCTTACATACATTTAAGTATTTTGAATTAGTGTACTTCCGGTTCGATGACGTCATGATTGCGTCATACTCACAGGAACTCGTTGCCGTTGTTACATGGTTAATTAGATTTATTTGTGGGGGTCGAGGAGTTCCTTTACTCCCTGGACCCCCAATAAACATAAGAACCAATTAACAACAGTAACGAGTTCCAGTGGTCATACGTTACTGATTCTCTTTTGTCTTAACATACCCAAATAAGATATGATATAGCTAGGATACGCATGCGCTTTGTATAGTTTCCGAAATTTAAAATAAGAGTTACCACCTCTTTTACGCATCCTTCCAATATCTTTCAGTATCATCTGTACTCGTGAAGTGATTTGGCATGAATTGGATATGGTAAATCATTCCCTTTATAGATTAAACTCTCACGTGATCAAATGCGGTCGGCGATTCTTCAAAGATAATTACGTGATAAAATATGGTTGATTTTGATTTTGATTGATCGAATCTTTGAGCCTAAATCGGTTTAACAGCTTCTCCTACACTTTAATGCCGCTCTAAGCTTGCCTTCCTGGTCACGATCCTACACCCTGATCTTGTGTTACTTCACTTCTTGTAACATGTATTGCGGTGATGACGTCACTGGCGGTGATGATGCCATTTCCGGTGATGACGTCACTGAATGCGATCCTGAACCTGATCATGATCGTATCTTGAAGGACTCATTTCTACACTACTTTTTTCCACGAAGTAGGCTACAGATCGCAAATTGTCCGGTAATGAGTGAGTGAGTCAGCCAGTCAGTCAGTCCCTCCGAATCCTTTCGTCGGCAAAATAAGGAGAACCGTTGACATTAGAACCTTGATTTTTGGCATGAACGTGCATTAGGGCATTGTTACCAGCAAGTTCTGAATTCTGATGATAATTTGATTTATAATTATTTTTATTATTATTTATTGATGGCTCAGCGAGTGCACTGTCATGCCCATCGGGAACCCTTGGCTGTATGTTTCACTGTATATATAACACAGTACAAAACCTGGTGGAATATGCCATCCGTAATTGTTTTGAGAGCTAGAGGTCACAGCAGTGTAGCTGGGTCACCCCCAATAGGACTATAAACAGATCAGAACTAACAGTCTGATAGGCTTGGGATTCGAGAATGCAGTTAATACTACCATGGTGTAAAAATTAAATTGTTCTTAGAGGTCAGAGCAGGGGAAACAAAAATAAACAGATCTGTCTGGGACTTAAAAAAATATCACAATAGATGGTACCGGTATTACATTAAACCATCCACAGTGCAGATTCTATGAGTTCACATGTTGACGTCTTTATTAATTTACTACCGTTCCAGGGGACATTTGAACAGCTGCCGTTAACTTGAGACACACGCTTTTGCTATATACACACATGTTTTTATTAACTGCTACATTATGGGAAACGAAATTAAACAGATATTTAATCAGTATTAAGAGGCTGTATTTAAGATGCTAAGTACAATCTTCAAATTCTACATTCATCAGATTGCTGATACCCAAAATGTGTCGTCTCATATATCTAGATAACAACGTGATATAGAGATGCTATTTATTCGTCTTTGTACCGGTCATGCTCAGGAGAATGACATAGAATCATTATTATCTTGTGCCGAGAAGGTGTTGGTCTTGAGTTGAATTACCGTAAACTACATAAATGCTACCTTTCTAGTGTAGGACTATATATAAGAATTTGTTGTTACCAACAAGTTCTGAGCTGACCTACTTTTGACGAAAATTTCTGGTGATTTTTGATGAAAATCACTGGTGATTCTTACTTGGGCAGTGCCCATCTTAATATAGGCAGGATTTCAACTGAGGGTGGGGATTTCCAAGAGTTCAGTTCGCGTCGGAGTCCTAATGCTTACCCTACTTCGTAGGTCCTGTGACGTTAGTCACACTGCTCATGTGGCAAAATGGTCAGACAATTTCAAGTATTTATGGCCCTTACCGATCAACGATTTATCATTATCAATCAGTAACGACCAGATTTTGAAGTCGGCCGATTGAAATTTACATAACTTTGCCTGTGCAATATTCGATAAGGCTTTTCATTGCAGAAGGCCCGAGAGTTAGAATGAGCTTGTAATATACAGCCTCAAATGTCAAATATGATTGTTAAGTTGGTTGTATATTTGACGAAATGTGGGTTATGTTGGCGTAGATCGAGGTATTGACATTCTGGTATCATGATTAAGCATAACATTTGGGGATCTGCTCGGAGATAGTACCCTCCGATTTCAGTTCCATTTAATTATCTAGACGGTGCGATTGACTATACACACTGTAGTTGTGCAGGGACGTTTGCTGTACGATGATGGGAATTGAAGGTATGTGTATTTTGATTGATGCCGGTGTAAAAGGAAAGAATGCCCGTTAGGAGTGAATGTCCTGGTCCTATCTTTTAACCAAGCTAAGACATCTATTGCTGATTTGCAACTCAGGTAAGACATATTTTCCTAAAGATACATATAAAAGGGGACATTGATTCGTGGAGGAATTCATTCCTGTCACGCCGGTAGTAGCAGCTCCTCGCCAGTCATAGTAAAATTAACGTCGAGTAACATGACATACGGTAGTAGTAGTGTTAGAGTATTACAAGTTAACTTGACCTACTTTTTTGTTCCCCCCGGGTAAAATTTGCGGCGGAAGTGCGGCGGGGGATTCCCCAGTGGGGGTTTCCCAATGACGATCACGTGATCAAGGCATGTCTAGACTTGTTCTGGGTTGTACAGTTCTGCCATACGGAGGATGGGTACTAGTATTTCAAATAAATAAATGAATGAATTAATTAATTTTAATTAATTACTTGTAAGATGGCGGTGTTTTTAGACGGCGCAAGGGAGCAAACGAAGCGGTGGGACGTCACGGGGAGAAAAAACCCTCACATTACCCTCAGAAAAACCTCTAAGCCATATAATAGTAATAAACATAATCTATAGGTGTTGTACCATGTTAATAGGATCAGTCTAGCATCTGTACCACCCTAGGGTCGAGTGTTTATTGTCCCGTGTATCTCCGCAAAACGTAAACAAAGAAAATGGCGGCTCCAGGATGGTGTGGGGATGCCCTTTCCATAGCACGGCGTACACCGTAGCGCCATCTGCACACATTGACGCAAGGGCGACAACTCGTGTGGTCCAAGGATATGGAAATAGCCGTGTTGGAGCTAGGGGAGTGACTACTGGTCCAGTGGGGTCGAGTGAGGTATCAAAGTAAAGCCTATGTGAGGGGGCATGTAATGGGCTGGGTGTGGGGTTGAACTAGCGTCATCCTGCGCATGCGCGGTGGCCGAAGGGTATGAAAATAGCCGTTTTGGAGCTAGCGAAGCCAATAATGGTCCAATGGGGTCGAGTGAGGTATCAAAGTGAAGCTTATGTGAAGGGGCATCTGACTGGACCAGCGGCTTGGGCGTTGTCACCAATCTGCGCATGCGCGGTGGCCGAAGGGTATGGAAATAGCCGTGTTGGGAGCTAGCGAAGCCAATAATGGTGCAATGGGGTCGAGTGAGGTATCAAAGTGAAGCTTAGGTGAGGGGGCATCTGACTGGACTAGCAGCTTGGGCGTTGTCACCATTCTGCGCATGCGCGGTGGCCGAAGGGTATGAAAATAGCCGTGTTGGGAGCTAGCGAAGCCCCTAATGGTCGAATGGGGTCGAGTGAGGTATCAAAGTGAAGCCTAGGTGAAGGGGTATTTTATGGCTGGGTGGGTGCATGTAAAATTTTTCCTGAAAAAAAAAAAAAAAAACGGAAAACGGACTTTATCGAAAAACCTGGGAAAATGCCTATATGGGGTATGAGGGGTATATAGGTCGCCGGGCTTAACGGGGTTTGTCTATCAATAGAGTTATCTCCCCCTAGTTCCAGGGTGGGTGTATGTAAAAATTTTCCTGAAAAAATACGGAATACGGACTTTATCCTAAATTACGGGAAAATGCCTATATGGGGTATGGGAGGTATAGGACCATCCTGGGAAACGTACTTCTATACATTTGCGGTAGGGTTGTGGGTCTCGTTTTACTCGTCTCGTCATTTAGAACATGATAGGAAGTGTCCCCGTGCGAATCGGTGAAATTTTTGAAAAAGTCACCGAGGCCTGGGTAGGCCCATAGGCCTATACTGCATGGCTATGGGTGTATAGGGCCATACGGGGTGGACATGTTGGAGTCTAGGTGAGTCCCTAATGGTCCAATGGGGTCGAGTGAGGTCTTATTTTGAAGCTCTCGTGGAGGAGCACTTGACTACACTAATGGTTTGTCCGTGTTCAATAGTCTGCGCATGCGCAGTCTGGCCGTAGTATAGAAAACAGGCATTTTGGGTGCTATGTAGGGGTGTGTTTGGGTTAGAGATGAGCTAATCTCGGTTCGAATGGGTCGTGTGAGGTGTCAAAGTGAAGCTTGTGTGGGGTAGAGTCAGAATGGTGTGTTTTTGAATGCATGTCGCGTTAATCTGCGCATGCGCAGTTGGTTGTAGTAAGTAAAATGGCCATTTTGGGGCAGCGAAGGAAGTTATTTGGGGTCGAGATGGGCTAATCACGGTTCGAATGCGTCCTGAAAGGTGTCATCTTGTAGTTCTCGGGGTGTACACTCCGATTTGAGGGATGTTCGCGTTATCTGTGACGTCATCGGTGACGTCATCGGTACGAGTAGTAGCGAAAGTGGCCATTTTCGGGCAGTACATGAAAGTATTTGGGGTCGAGAGGGGCTATTCACGGTTCGAATGCGTCCTGGAAGGTGTCATCTTGTAGTTCTCGGAGTGTACATTCCGATTTGAGGGATGTCCGCGTCATCTGTGACGTCATTGATGACGCCATCGGTACGAGTAGTAGCGAAAGTGGACATTTTGTGGGTGCGTGGGGGTGAGTTTGGTGTAGAGATGGACCATCCTTAGTCCGAATGCGTCGTGTGAGGTGTCATTTTGTAGCTCTCGAGGTGTACATTCCGAGTTGAGGCATGTCCGAAGCATCTGTGACGTCATTATTGACGTCATCAGTAGGAGTAGTAGCGAAAGTGGACATTTTGGGGCAGTGAAGGAAGGTATTCGGAGTAGAGAGGAACCATCCTTGGTCCGAATGCGTCCTGAGAGGTGTCATGTTGTAGCTCTCGGGGTGTACATTCCGAGTTGAGGGATATCCACAGCATCTGTGGCGTCATTGGTGACGTCATCAGTACGAGTAGTAGCGAATGTTTTAGCAGTGAAGGATGTTATTTGGTGTAGAGATGTACCATCCGCGGTGCGAATGCGTCGTGTGAGGTGTCATCTTGTAGCAACGCCCACCAAAGCCATTCTTAATGCTTCAACGCCCAGGTGAAATAGCTCAGAAGCTCTGATATTCCATGGAATTGTCACTAATTCTTCGAAATGCAGTGACGTCCTCGACGCCCGTCGTTACGCTTGAACACTCTAACATAACACTATGATATAGACCGGAGAGAGAACAACAACAACAGCAACAGCAACAAGGATGACACATGAGAGAACAACAACAACAAGAAGTTTTTTTCATATAGTTTATTCTCCCCAATGTTACATCATACCCACGCTGGGGGAGCCGCGTTGGGTATATTTACAATTCAAGAAGATTCTTGAGGCCACCATTTGCATGTTTTATATTCGTTCCTGTCCGTTAGATGTATTCTTGTCCAATCCGAAGTCTCCATTTCAGAAAGTTTCATCTTCGGCCATGTTCGCTCTGAACCGTTTATTCTAATCACCGTCGGTCAGGCCAGGATACCGTTGAGGCAACATACCCCCAAATAGTTGTTTGCGCATTCTGAGTATTTATCAGTGCATGGGTGAATACATTCACCCGATGGGAAGATTCCGTAATTTGGTCACGGAGAACGTAACATTGGTGACCCTCTCTACCTCCCATTGCAAGTTGGGGCGCTGTTCATAGGCCCATCCCAAGACATCCAATTGTTCCACTTGGTCCAGCATCATCTCTAGCGACACCCGGTTAATGATGGTAAACGGTTGGTCAAATACCCGGATGTTACTGCTCGGGTAAAAGTATCGGACTTGATCTGTCTCCTTATGCTGCAGCACATAACCAAACGCCAGATTTAATTTGAAGGACGTTGCTTGGTCATTGAAGATGGCTTCCACGTAGCTGCGTAGACGGGCGAGGTCGGTCAGTCGAAAATTGTAGATATCTTGAATAGGGCGATGACGGTGGAAACAGTGCCGTATCATGGTCCAATGGCGCCGATAGATGTCACTCACTGGATGGGTGCCCTGTAAGAGATCGCTAGGAACATTTGTGGGCTCGTCCAGAAAATGTTCGATGTTATCAGGCATATGACTCGAAACCGTAAC
Source organism: Hanleya hanleyi (assembly GCA_036873755.1). Taxonomy (NCBI): domain Eukaryota; kingdom Metazoa; phylum Mollusca; class Polyplacophora; order Lepidopleurida; family Hanleyidae; genus Hanleya; species Hanleya hanleyi. The sequence goes on along the minus strand of JAVTVY010054397.1, from coordinate 2,554 downwards.
GGTGGGGTCCGGTTGGATATCCAGGCTCTTCTGAACTGTGGGTATAGACGGGCTCTCCTTCATCACATCACCAGTGGCATTCGTCTCCCCGGGCTCATCTTCACTAGGTCTGACCTTCCGCGGCTCCTCTTCAGTAGGTAGTTGTCGCCAAAACCGTGGTACCGGGGCATGAATCAACCGTTGGTGTCGCAGCAACTGACTGCGTCGTTTGAAGAGTTGACCACAACCGTTACATTGTTCCCTCGCGCCCTCGTGGAATGAGCGTTCGTGGCGCAGTGAATGATCCTCCCGATTGAATGACCGTGCGCAGGTTGTACAAGTATGTCGTGCACCGTTGTGGATGGAGGCCTCGTGGCGTCGTAAATCTTCTAGACGAGTAAACAGCTTCTGGCAAGTTGTGCAAGTGAACATCTTGGTGGTTGACAGAGTGTGTGATGAAACAGCCAGGCCGCTTCCCTTTTATAGCACGCTAGCTGGTGATCTATTTTAGCACACTCAGTTCAACTATCCCAAGTCGAGGGCCGAGCCGTGACATCTTCGGTAACCTCCGTGTCTCTTCGGTCATCTCCGTAACGTCAACGATCAGCATGTAGACATAGAGAGTATGTACGGCATGTTGTGGTATTCATCAGTGCATGGGTGACGCATTCACCCGATGGGTTGATTGGTCGTCCTGGTCACGAAAAACGTAACATTGGTTACCCTCTTTACCACCCATTGTGTGTTGGGGCGTTGACGATGTGCCCATCTCAAGGCATCCAATTGTTCCACTTGGGCCAGCATCATCTCTAGCGACGCCCGATGAATGATGGTAAACGGCAGGTCAAACACAAGGTTGTTGGCACTGGGGTAACAATACCGTAACTGGTCCGTCCTTTTGTGACGTAAGATGTACCCGAAAGCGACATTCAATTTGAAGACCATAGTTTGATCTTCAAAGATGGCTTCCACGTAGCTGCGTAGACGGGTGAGGTTGGTCAGTGGGAAATTGTAGATATCTTGAATAGGGCGATGACGGTGGAAACAGTACCGTGTCATAGACCAATGGCTCCGATCGTCGTCACTCACTGGATGGTTGTCCTGTAAGAGATCGCCAGGAACATTTATGGGCTCGACCAGAAAATGTTCGATGTTGTCAGGCGAATGACTCGAAACCGTAACGCTTGGGTCCGGCTGGATGTCCAGGCTCTTCTGAACTGTGGGTATAGGCGGGCTCTCCGTCATCGCATCACCAGTGGCGTTCGTCTCCCCGGGCTTATCTTCACTGGGCCTGACCTTCCGCGGCTCCTCTATAGTGGAAGGTTGTCGCGCATACCGTGGTGATGGACTATGAATCAAACGTTGGTGCCGTCTTAACTGACTGGGTCGTTTGAAGAGTTGACCACATTCATTACATTGTTCCGTCGCACCCTCGTGGAGTGAGCGTTCATGGCGCAGTAAAATATACTCCCGATTAAATGACCGTGCGCAGGTTATACAAGTATATCGTGCACCGTTGTGGATGGAGGCCTCGTGTCGTCGCAAATCTTCTGGGCGAATAAACTGCTTCTGGCAAGTTGTGCAAGTGAACATCTTGGTGGTTGAGAGAGTATCCGATGAAACGACCAGGCCGCTTGCCTTTTATAGTACGCTAGCTGGTGATCTATTTTTAGCACACTCAGTTCAACTACCCCAAGTCGAGGACCATGGGACCTTTTTCACCGGCCTGGCCCGCCCCAGCACGCAGCGCGCGCGTCATCACGCGTCATCTCCGGAAGTGCGCGTCATCTACGGCAGCGCGCGCTGACGGTCTCCCTTTCGGCAAGGTTCGGAGAATACATAGAACTTATAGTCATAATCTATACGTGTTGGACGAGTCTCTTCACTCACCGTATACACGCAGCTCAATGAAATGCCCGCTCCAAACCTAGACCAAATACACGTACTTGGTCCGTGGGCTGATTTCATTGGCTCTCTATTTTTTACTATAGTGCTCTCGCATTCTAACCTTGATGGGTTATATTTTGACCCCATCCTACACCACTGATTTCAGTTTGACTGAATCTCCACATTGGGCATTGATGCATTAGGAATAAAACACACAAGACAGGGGTTTTTGGTGAGATCTCATTTTTTTTTTATTCAGTGAACAACAACAACGTGAGAACAACCACGTGAAAACTCAAGCCCAAAACACGAGGCTTGTAATTAATTCAAGCCCAGAACAGCGGGGCGTATGTACATTGAAAGAATTCAAGCCCAGAACGGGACTTGTACATTGAAATGATGGGCGGCCCAGTCATAGACGAGTACATCTCGGTCCTCGTCCTTGGGGTACTCGTCAAACATGTGGACGATGGTAGATAAGGGTCTTCCCGGCATCGATGGTACAGGTAAAACAAGCAATATTGTCCGCACACCATACTGTCCAGGCTTTGCAACGTTTTAGTATTCCAACACCACGTCTCTGTGCCTTGATCCATGAAGTCTGTTAAATCAGAATGGAGGGGTGGTAGGCCGTACGGATCAAAGTATTCGCCCTGCTCTTCTGTCAAGCACACGGCCACCCAGTGTT
>JAVTVY010054396.1:0-29354 GCA_036873755.1 Hanleya hanleyi | reverse complement strand
TTTTTTTCCACTGAATATTTCCTGTTTATACCATAAAATATCTCTTTTAGGGATTTGTACCATTTATTAATTGTAAATGCTATTTCTTTATTGACACATTCTATTCAACGTGTAGATTTCTCAAGGTGTGCCAAACAATTTGGCCTGACAGCTTGACAGACCTACAGATATTTCAGACGAGACAATTTTAGAGGAGAAGATGTTAAACACTGCTTGAAAATGTTTTACTGCACTCTGTTGCTAAGCAAATATCTTCCAGATTCTGAAAGCCTAGACCATCAGCCTGGACAATTCGAGACACAAACACAAATCAGCCCAACAGATACCGCTTGAAACCATGGCATAAATTATTGCTCACAGCTAGGACAAGCTGATATTAAGATATAATGCGCAATATGTCTTCAGGCTGTAAATGTATATATTTACCAGTTCTTTCGTCTTTGAATTGCTCAATATGGTTGTCCAGTAGAAATAGTAGTGGACTCCCTCAGGATGTAATCAGTTTAATTTATAAGAGAGAGCCAGACTGCTGGTATTATAATTAAATAATCAAGTCTCTTGGGAGATCGCTAAAGTATACGTTTGCCTTATTATTTGTACCGAACCAGCTTTTGCAAATTTCGCGGGATACAGTTTTTCGCAACAGACAGTTAACAAGTATTCCCCCTCCCTTTGCTATTAGATCGGCATACACACACAGCCCTCACAATTAGGAAAATTCTCCACGGCAAAAAAATTGCTGAGGAGAAATCAATTTGCCATGGCAAAAAAGGGCTTCGATCACCACAGCATTTTTTTTTTTTTTTGCAGTAGATCTAGTTTTCACTACGATATTTAAATGACTTGCCCAGGATGTTTGCTGGAATTCACAGATTTTCTACTACAATTTGATGCATTCATTTTTGTCATATCAGAAGTTCATAAAATACAGATGAACTTCTGGTCATATGTACTGACCATTGAGCAAAAACTAAAAAGTTTTTTGTTTGGGGTAACATAATGTTGCTACAAACCATGCGTTGGTAGGTCGATTTTTAGTTTTATTATTTTAATTTTAGTTTTCAATTGAACTTTTTCATGATCACATACCTGGTGACAATACCTGGTGACACATGAGATGTGTGAAACAGAGAAAATATTACCATTTGTGTGGATTTGAGTTTTCCTGGTTAACAGATATCAGTTCAATATCAGATAGTTTCAGGAATACCCTATATTTCTTAGATGAATTTAAAAAAAAAGGTAAAATAAAAAACCCCTAAAGTTATAGGTGGGGGCCTGTAGGGTTAATCAAACAAACAATATTTTAAGTTTTGCCTTGGCTTCTTTGCAAACAAGAATGAATAAAAACTCTGATTTTCCTAACTCCTTCTGGTAAAGATTTTGTCTGCCGCCTCCAGAATGTTCAACACATCCAACGACAGCTTAATATTATTGCCGCTTCTTGGTGTGCCGCGGACTTGCCCATATAGTCGGCCGGAGGCATTCCAATTTTTTATTACCTCGGGTTCCAGCTATCCATTTATCCGATACGGCGATAGTGACAAAGCCACGTGGTCGTAACATGTTGGCCGATCTTGCACGCATCAAAAAGTAAAGAAAATTTCAAGCACAGTTTCCACCATCGTCCGCCAGTTCAGGCTTTATGCACGACAACCTCAAATTTTACATTTCACCATTTCGTCAGCATCGTCATGCTCTCGTACGATGGCAAAGCAAAACAAATTGTCACTGTCAAAACTTTTAAATACAGCTGTGCAGGAGAATGGTAATTGTAGGGGCTTACGTGGAGTACGGTAACCCCAAATGTCGGGCAAATTATATTCCGGGTAATGTATGAAAACATGAAGTATATAAGATATTTAGTGCCAGCTGTAATTAATTAATTTAAGATTACTACTCAGTTCACTATTTCAGGTTGCCGTGCCATTCATAATACAATAATACATAATCCTAACTGTACGTGAATTCCCCTTCATCGTAACCCTCACCATTCCCTAGAGCACTCTCCTCATATGCGGTCGCCTGTGCTATTGCGACAACGAAGAAACGCCAGCGGAGAAATGACCTGCATGCTGGAGAGTGACAGACATCCAATTGAAGATCTGTGCTTTCCAGATCGGGAATGATCGGCTCAGTTCTTGGAAAAGTCCATTTTGCCGACCGATGTCTCCAAATTATGCAATCAAACAACCACAACACCAGTAGCTGTCTTGTTTATTAAAACCAAATTTATTAGCAAGAAAAGCCAGTTCAAGGAGACGTATTTTACCATCGACCGTATGTTGTTTACTGACAACAACAACAACATCACTTTACGACCCATGGCAAAAAACCCGCCGTCGCAAGGTGATTTTACCCCAGCATTTACCACGGCAAATGCCGTTTGCCGTGGCTAATTGCGAGGGCTGACACACAAGCAAAGAGAATTTTCCTGAAACTTCCAGTTTTTCTCACGATACCATCAATGATGTTGTTATAGTTCATCTGTACATTTATTTGCCATAAGTCATTCCGCAGAAAATATTTGTTCCTCTTTTTTTCTTGGAAATAAACAGTTATCAATAATTTTTCCAGTAAAGCCATGTATTTGAGAACAGAAAATATCATTAAATGTTTTTCCATCTGCAGATCATTAAAAAAGTTGTGTAAGCTGCTGTTATCCAGCCATCTGGAGCATGTGGTTATCCATGGTCAGTGGATCATGAAATAATTCTTCAAAGCTGATTTAATGATTCAAACTTTTGCTTTCTTTGTTTATTCATTAATCAGTTTAATGGATTAATTATTTGCTGGACATCTCCTAAATCCTACAAGCTGCAAATTTTGAGCACTGATAAAAAAACAGACAAATTTAATGTTTGAGTTTAATATAAAAATCTATATTCATAACATTAAACGAATAATGTTAATAAATGTTAGATGTTAATTATGTTTGTTAATTAAACATTAATGTTAATACATGTAATGTTATTGTTAGAGAATAATGTTAATGTTAATTAAACGATTTAATGTTAATGTCATTAATAATGTTAATGTTAATTAATTAATGTTAATAAAATCTATATTCATAACATTAAACGAATAATGAATAATTCTGGATTAATACTAAATCTGTATTCATTTAATTTCTCAAATTGAATTATTTAATGATTTGTATAAATTGCCAAACAATCCGTAGGATTGTCACAATATCACATGATTACATCCTACCATTTAGATTTTTTTCGTGATCTCTAGTCCAGTGTTAACCGGATAATGTAGCTGCAAATGATAGATCCAGAAACTTTGTTACCTGTACATTGGCATTTTTAGCCCACCATCAACAGATGGTGGGCTGTTCAAATCACTTTTCGTCCGTCGTCCGTCCGTCCGTCAGTCCGTCCGTAAACAATTCTTGTTATCGCGATTTCTCAGGAACTACTGCATGGATCTTTCTCAAAGTTGGTACACAGGTTCCCCTTGGGGTCTAGTTGTGCGAGATACCTTTTATGGTCCGATTCGAAAATCCAATATGGCCACAAGGCGGCCATCTTGGATTTCCCCATGAAACCTTGTTATCGCGATTTTTCAGGAACTACCACATGGATCTTTCTCAAATTTGGTACACAGTGTCCCCTTGGGGTCTAGCTGTGCAAGATACCTTTTCTGGTCCGATTCGAAAATCCAATATGGCCACAAGGCGGCCATCTTGGATTTCCCCATGAAATCTTGTTATCGTGATTTCTCAGGAACTATTCCATGGATCTTTCTCAAATTCGGTACACAGGTTCCCCTTGGGTTCTAGTTGTGCAAGATACCTTTTCCGGTCCGATTCGAAAATCCAATATGGCTACCAGGCAGCCATCTTGGATTTCCCCATGAAACTTTGTTATTGTCATTTCTCAGGAACTATTGCATGGATCTTTCTCAAATTTGGTACACAGGTTCCCCTTGGGGTCTAGTTGTGCATGATACCTTTTCTGGTCCGATTCGAAAATCCAATATGGCCACCAGGCAGCCATCTTTGATTTCCCCATGAAACCTTGTTATCGCGATTTCTCAGGAAGTGCTGCATGGATCTTTCTCAAATTCTGTACACAGGTTCCCCTTGGGGTGTAGTTGTGCAAGATACCTTTTCTGGTCCGATTGGAAAATCCAATATGGCCACAAGGCAACCATCTTGGATTTCCCCATGAAACCTTGTTGTCACGATTTCTCAGGAACTGCATGGATCTTTCTCAAATTTGGTACACAGGTTCCCCTTGGGCCAAAAAAAAATATATGTCTGTTTCCGATTACGGGCCAGAAAAAAATAGAGTAGGTAGGGCCAAAAAAAATTTTATTTTGGAAATAAATTTTATTTTGATGTCCAGTACTCCTGTCCCATATACAATGGTCTACGAATATATTCTTGATTGTATAGCATTCCCACCCATTTTAACATAATCTCCCAGGATACATCCCCCCATATTTTCAGATATTCAAAAGATCTTATCCCCCAAAAGATAAAGGGGGGGGGGGGGGGGGATACCCTCAAAATATATTGTTGGTATTTTTATCTCTACTGGATCCAGCAAATCTTGATATTTCAATAAGTTCTGCTGAAACCAGTTATTGTACTGATATTATGGAAATGAGAATTGCCAATAATGTGTTTGACTGCTGTTTACCACCAAAACGAGTATCGTTTTAATTTATTAACTTGATATGCAAAACAATATATTTCAAGGATTTCCGCCCAGAAATGATGAAATTTTTAGTGAAAAATACAAAATTCCATGTGGAATTTCAGTGCCTTCCATAGGGAGAGTGTACTTATTTTCTGGAAAAGCCTGAAGAAAAAATTGACATATACAACATAAAATGAAATGGGAAATTAATTTGAACATCATGGAGGTTTGTACCAGCGACTAGCTAATTCGAACAATTTGAGAAACGAGACGCGATTCCTGACTGTACAACAGTACAATGATTTGAACAAGCCATTTCTCGAAAACAGAAGAATTATTACTTGCTTGAATCTTGGGGGTTTATTTCAATGCATTCATAATAAAACAAGTCGGGGAAATTTTGGATTTTTTAGCGGAGAAATGGTACCGGTCGGTTAGACTTTGACGGCGACTAGCTTTGACTGTGTCGTCGCCGATTTCGCTGAAAACGAACACCACTTGCAAGCTGCCGTGTCCGCTAAACACTGCTTTAACAAACGTCATTTCAAGCCATCAAATCAGTAGATTTCTTTCGAAGTTGATTGAGAATATGTTTAAAATTGTCCTGGTAAACATGATCAAGTCGACTGAAGCGTAATCGGGTTGCTGATTTCTCGATTCCCGACCTAGAAGTAGGTGCTTTATTTCCTGAAAAGATCGTCAACCTGCCGCCATGCCATGCGGTCAGCTCCAGTCACACTTTACGGTATGCTGACTGTGGGCGCGCCGCTTTACGGTTGTTGTTGTTGTTGTTGTTGTCGTAAAACGCGGCCTTGGTAGTGATTTCGTTGGAATTTGCTGATAAAATTTTTAGAGTCGCACGATTTATCTAGACTCGGTCGGGTAACCGGAAACAGACATATTTTTTTTCTTGGCCTTGGGTTGTCGTTGTGCAGGATACCTTTTGTGGTCCGAATCGAAAATCCAATATGTCCATCAGACGACCGTCTTGGATTTCCCCATGAAACTTTGTTATTGCGATTTCTCCGGAACTACTGCATGGATCTTTGTCAAATTTGGTACACAGGTTCCCCTTGTGGTCTAGTTGTTCAAGATACCTTTTTTCTTTCCGATTCGAAAATCCAATATGGCCACCAGGCAACCATCTTGGATCTCCCCATGCAAATTTGTATTCGTGATTTCTCAGGAAGTACTGCATGGATCTTTCCCAAATTTGGTACATAGGTTCCCCTTGGGGGCTAGTTGTGCAAAATACCCTTTTCGGTCCCATTCGTAAATCCAATATGGCCACCAGGCGCCCATCTTGGATTTCCCCATGAAACTTTGTTATCGTGATTTCTCAAGAAGTACTGCATGAATCTTCCTCAAATTTGGTATACAGGTTCCCCTTGTGGTCCAGTTGTGCAAGCTACCTTTTATTGGTCCGATTCGAAAATCCAATATGGCCGCCAGATGGCCATCTTGAATTTCCCCTTGAAACATTATCGTAAATTCTCAGGAATTACTTAATGGATCTTTCTGAAAGTTTGTACACAGGTCCCACATGGGGCCTAGTTGTGCAAGATACCTTTTTTTGGTCCGATTCGAAAATCCGAGTTACACTTCGAATTAATACGGTATTCCTGAGGTGTGACGTTGCATCACACGAGTCGGCGGATCAAACGGTGGGACATATTCTATATAGCGAATATAGAGAATACCCATACCTTCACCTTCCATATCAAGAGGTTCAAATAATTCAGAATTAAATGTATTTCTTCAAATTTTAAATCAGTTTTAAATCAGTTGTGGTCATGTCATCCAAGTTGCCACATGAACAGGTACAATAAAAGCGTAAATTCAACACATATCACGAATCGTTAGATTCTTGGTATGTGCTTTAGAATAGGTTAACCAGAAGGCTATTCTGTGAAGTCATGTGACGCAGTCAGTATGTCGGCACCTCTTCCCACTTCCCTTATATGTGTTGTAATTCTTCAATCCACTGAACTGCCCCACTGTTTCGTCTGACGACGGGTTGGCTACATGAAGGGATGCCACTCTTGTGACACAATGTTACAACTGTAGACTACTGCATGTTTCGATCCAAGGGAGATAATCAGGATTCAGACACTTTCGAAATTTCAACATTACTGCGCGTATCCCTTCAGTATTAAGTATTGTACCAACTTTTTTCAAGAATGGTATCGTAAAAGAGATATCTCAAACTAGCCCAGTAAACGGAACAGAATTCGTTCTTAATTTTAAAATCTTAAGTATGTTTCATAGCTCATGCCAAAGTGTCAAAAATATTTGTCTTCGCTTCCAGTACCCAATGATGACGCGTGCAAAAAAAAAATACTACAAAACGAAGACGAAGGATCCTCCGGACATTCACTTTCAGACTAACTTTTCTCTTGTACGATAACAGCCGACATAAGTACAGTTTCTAGAAATCTTGAAACTCCTTAAACTTGGAAAGATGATATCTTGGTGTTTTCCAGTGTCCCTTTTTCGATCTTTTTCGCTCAGATTCGAAATTCTGTAAACAAAATTACAAATCAATCATTTGTTCTTAGTAACAATGGACAAAAAGATCCTCTTGTCATTAGCTTACAATTATCGGACAATGGTGGGCGCCAAGATCCTTCAGGATCTCTCGTTGAATGAAGGGATGATTTTTTGTTTCCAAATATTAAACAAATGGAATAATTAGATCTAGTTTTAAGCCTCAGAAAAGTTCTCCGTCTACGAAGATATTACTCGGGTTTTCTGATGCCAGTGTCCGAATATGTGCCCATGTGCACTGGGCGTTACACAGGTTAGAGCACTCACGCTCTCTAAAATGGAGGTAAAAAAGTTGTTTTTGCTTAATAAATCAGTTCACATAATGAATTCAGTAATCATCTTGAGGCACACACAGATATCCCATCAAATGATAGTGAGAAAATAAATTGTCATCTGTCTAATTTGCATGATAATAGGCCAAACATCTGTCGCACATTTTAAACAAAATTGACTGTTTCTTCAAATGGCAAATTCATTTTTGGACAGGGAATATTAGGTAAACTAATGCGGCTGAAGTTTTGAAGCATTGGTAATAAGCAGGAATCAAAAGTTACTGAGCAAAAACAACCTTTTTTTTACCTCCTGTAATAATTCAATCCTCCTATTAAAATTTAATCGCCCCCGATTATTTTGGAAAAATTCAAGTACTTATAATAAATTTTATCTTCTTCTATAATCATTAAAACAACACAGACATAATGGATTGTCTGCATGATTTTGGACCATTATTCATCAACTTCCTGTTCTAATAAATTTGATCGCTCCTGATTTTAAGGTAGGAAATTTCACTTCCTGTGACTGAATTATTAGGGGATTTTTCAGTCATTGTATGTGCAAGATACTGTAGTATAAACCAGTTAGAGAGAACTAGCTCTTTAAACTGGAGGTAGAAAAGGTCATTTTCGCCAAATATATCAAACTGAAAGACATACACCATACGTGACCTTGGGTATATTTATTCGCATCGGATGGTAGTGAAGATGGCTGTGTGACTAACTTCACAGGACCTACGAAGTAGGGTAGGCATTAGGACTCCGACGCGCACTGAACTCTTGGAAACCCCCCGTCCCAAGTTGAAATCCTGCCTATATTAAGATGGGCACAACCCAAGTCAGAATCACCAGAGATTTCCATCAAAAATCACCAGAAATTTTTATCAAAAGTAGGTCAGCTCAGAACTTACTGGTAACAGTCCCCTAATGCACCTTCATGCAAAAAATCAAGGTTCTAATGTCAACGTTTCGGTTCTCCTTATTTTGCCGACAAAAGGATTCGGATAGACTCACTGACGGACTACCAGACAATTTGCAGATGGTAGCCTATTTGTCATGTATATGTATCTAATTTGCATAATAATAGATGAAATGTTTTGTTCTCTATTACAAATTAGACTATGCACATCTTTCATTGGAATACCACTGTTACAACATGTAACACTATATACACTAAGTCACATGAGGATTTTGGAGTGTTGTGATGAATAACTCAAAAGTTACGCAAAAACGACCTATTTTACCTCTATTCTAGAGAGGTAGCTCTCTCTAACCAGATAAAAGCAACAAATTGCTCAAGGTTCACTTCCATGTGGATTATCCAAAAAATGCAGGTTGAAGGAAACCACACTCACTTAAGAGGAAATTGTTCCCAAGGGGGTGATTTGCGACATATAATTAGGTCTGCGTGTAGCTCAATGCAGTTTTGCTTGAAGGGAAATCCAAATCGGGAATCAAACTCGCTGAAAGAAAGCTATGTGATTGCCATCGTTATTCTGAGTAATTTGGCATTTATTGCGTGAAAATACTCCAGCTGGTTGCCGAGATATTGCACTGCAGAGATTTCTGGGTTTGGTACAGATCTGGTATGCAGAAGTGCTTTGATGATGTTGTGTGGTAATCAAGTGAGTGGGTTAGGGTTTAATGTCGCGTTCAGCGCTATTTCGGCCATATAGTGACGATATAACTAACTATGATATGATTAGGTGGACATGTGTGACTATCCATGAACAGCCATCATGTAGAGGAAATCAATCTTCCCCTCATGGCAACAGACATGGTACAAAACTCGTGCTGCTCACCCACTTTGGGGGCGAAACAGAAATCAGTCATACAAAAATAATAACATACCTGGTATTTTCATTTCAACATGTATAATACTTAGCATTCTGGTGGATTTTTTTTGCAGTTCATTATGTAATATTGCATTTACTCATAATCGGATGTCACTGTTGAGACTTGGTTATTAACAATATCAGAGATCTGGTTACCATTATCAACCAGTAACCAAGTGTTGTATATCAGATAAAATGGTTACCATAGCAACCATGTAACCAAATGTTGTATATCAGATATCTAGATGACTTTTTCGCTGAATATGAACTGCACAGACCCTTACTTCATACTGAGTGAATAAAATTCCCTCACCAAAATAAAAACCCTTGATAACCTGGTATGTTAACTGTATAATTTAAATAATGTGAGTTTTTTCCAAAATTAAAAACTTATGTGCATAGTCCTGTACCTAGCAATATTTAATTAGTTTCGAGGATATCAGAATGACATGTATAGCTCTGGCAATAATCTACCATAAAGTTAGCTCATCAACTTGGTTTCACTTGAAGTTTTACCAAAACTCATTTGCATGAAATCTCTGAATCCTGGAATTTGTACTTTAATTTACAATTTTTCTGCAACCATACTGTATTTACATGCTGTAAACAGCACTTTACTCTAAATTTTTAGCCCTTGTTTCTTCTAAAAGTGACCCCATATCATTGGCATTCTTGTTGCGTTGTTCAGCAATGGACAAAGTTATTCTCTCATGAATATGGTGTCAATATGGAGAGGGTTCTTGCAAGCACCGAATAACTCCTGAGTGGTGACATAGGCTAGAGTCATAATTACAAAGCTCACATTTATTTCCGTATCCAGCAAATATTGAACAACCCTCTCCTGTGTGGGAAATCGGTCACCTGTTGTTCGTCTCGCTTGCAGTTTCCTATCCCAGCCTGAGGAATATGTCGATCAATTCCAAGATCAGATGACCCGCAGTGATATTTTATAGAGCTAATTGGTGCTTTATTGGCGAACGATCTGTTGTAAGAATTTTGAATCTTTCACTTAATGAATATTTGACGATCTCCAGATTGTACTATATCAGAACAGTAAGCATATCAAATGTCATATTCTACTCTTCCAAGTTTCAACCTGGCATCTCATTGCAGCAAATGCTGTTTGGCAGATTAAGTAATCTGAATAGCTGGGCTCTATTAGGGAGCATTTTCCAGATGATATTCTAGTTCCCAGGGATTGAAATGTTAAAAAAAACAATTACCTGTCCCAGGTGACGGGTAAAAATGATTGTCCACCGATGCCCGAAGGGCTAAAGACTATAGTATTGGAGTCTGTCTGTCCGTACGTCCGTCCGTGCGTCCAGGCGTACATTTGATCTAGCTTGGAATTGTTTATCATGCCAATCTGCTCATACGTGGCACCACCTGGGGGCAAAGTTGAAATCTTGTTTCTGGACAATTACTTTTGAAAACCTCAGTAGTTTCTTTCCTTATTTGGTATGTGGGTATCTTGCCTCAAGATCTCACTTGGGATTGTTTTTCACGCTGATCCGCCTACAGGCATGACAGGTGGCACCTCCTGGGGACCAAGTTAAAATTTTGTTTCCATACAATAACTTTTGAAAATGTAAATGCAGTCTTTCCAAATTTGGTAGATGAGCACTTTGCCTCAAGATTTTTCATGCTGATCCACCTATAGGTGACGCCACTTGTGGGGCAAGTTGAAACTTCGTTTCTGGAAAATAACTTCTGAAAACCTGGCCGGATTAGGACAAATTCGGTAATTTTGGGTACCTGGCCAACTTGGGCTTGCTCTCCATGTCGGGTACTGAATGTTACGGTTCCAAGTGAAATGAGTCGTTTCAATGTCGTGGTTTTCTTTTCTATCTGTCTCATCCCAACGTAGCCTGGATGTGCTAATGATGCATCATAATACTGTTGCTTTTGTGTTTTGTGATGCTGCATAAATTTGAAGAAATTATTTTCAAACCCATGAAGGCCTGATTAGTAATGAATATGTGATTAATAATTATGCAGTAATTAATCTGTTGGCAATTTACTGCATTCAGTTTGAAGGCTTTTGAGCAAAACTTAATAAACTGTGAAAAGGTTTTTTGGCTACCTGTTACTTCAGACAGGTACCATATTTTTCCTACCCGTCTCATACAAAAAATACCTGTCAGAGACAGGTGAGGAAGTGTATATTTCTGTTTTCTCATTCTTGGGCACCATTGGATTGAGAATTAGAGGCACCGAGCATACATACTTTCATAATATATTTGTTGTCTCAGCAATACCTACTGACAGTATGTATTGATTGTTTTCAAATTTGGGGAGTGGCTTGATAGAGATGAGAAGGTTTAATTGGTATTGCTTTTTACTGTGATACATCATCAAGTATGGCCACTGTTACCACCCTAGCCTAGATGTCTCATGTCTAAGGAAGTATTTTTTAGCAGGATGATAGATTTAACGATATCACTAGGTCTAGAATTATACTGTGCAAAGAGCTAAGGGAACCGACCATAGTGGTCCACAGATTCACCCCCCACCCCCCCTTCATGGCAAGAGGGCTCCAGGTTACCCTAACTTAGGCAGGAAAACACACCCAAATTAGTAAAAATATTCAAATTCCCTGAATTCTGGCAAAATATGGTGATCAAATATCACACTTATTGATGAGGAATCTCCATGAACCTAACTCAACATGGATTTTGAATACAAGGAAAAAATATATATAAAACTATAAATATATTCTGTTAAATGTAGGCATGGGCACAGGGCTGTGGAAACAAACTTTTTAACTAAAAGTGTTCCTAGAGACAAGTTTCTTATGGACTTAAAATGACAACTTATGTTTCTAGCTTCATGTCATGATGATAGAATGCGATACATCTCTTTTGAGTAACATACATATATATGTATATATATATATTTTTTTATTTATTTTTATTTCTCTAATATGGGTACATCCTAACTTGGGCGCAACATTTAACATTGTATCAAGAGGGTAATTTGAAGCCCTGGGCAGTGACACCAGTGTAATCTACAGTAGTGTCACAGATGGACGACGTGGACCTAATAAGGTCTATCCTTGCATCAAGTACATGTGTACTCTTTAGTACTCATTATAAATGGAAGCAAGGTTCCTGTGTGATCTCCAGGCTGTTGGTTTTTCAATTCATGTTGACGGAGCATTACGTGTCGGTGACAGTTTTCTCGATATTTCTTATGAAAGTTGGGCATATTACTAATGAATTAGTGCGATGGTATTGTCCCCTCGTGAGTTTGAATCAGCATTCTCAGGATGGGTGTTTCATGCTGCAGGAATAATTCAACAAGCGCTGAGCGAGCGTAAAGACCTGCATTGACGCAATGTTGTCAGAATATACATTTGGGTCCCCTGTGCCATCAAGATGTCTCACACATGGTGACAATGATTACAAATTGTGTAAGCATACAGACAGGGGATCAAATTAGAACAGCTTGATGGATTGTTCTGAAAGGGGATATGAATGTGAGTCAACTATGGGATGAACATGTAGGTTATTCCAGGCCGAGTTGGCTAATTCTTATCTAGCAGCCCCGTGGGGCTTCCGGGGATTGACCTGGGATGTCGTCGTGCACAGAATAGGCCTCGGCTCCTCAAAGAGCTTGACTAACTGAGGCACCCGTGGGGCTGCCGGGTGTGAAAAGAAATAGGATCCCACCCGTGTGGTTCGCGGGTGTGAAAAGAAATAGGACCCATGCAATGCTGTGATATATGACTGAAATATGGATGAAAGCGACGTTAAATCATATTCACTCACGACATCCATTCTTATCTAGGACTTTGGTGCATGGTAGCTTAATCTACTGTATTATTGGACTACATCAGCAAAAGCTGGCGGAGTCCTGTATGGAATACACTGATTCTCCTCCTCCAGCGCCTCCCGACTTACGTTATTTATTTCCTCAACTTTTCAACTTGAATTGACTGATTTATCCCAAATTTGATGTCAAGCAGATGTCGTTTACCAAAATTGAGGTCCGTAGGGCAAAGGTCAAGGTCACTGCATGTGGCCTAAAAATCTGGAAATCGGCAAAGTTCAGTCTTTGCTTTTCCCTTCTGCAGCCATGTCGGGTACTGAATGTTACAGTTTCAAGTCAAATGAGTCATTTCAATGTCGGGGACTTGGGTTTTCATTTCTACCTGTCTCATCCCAACCGTAGCCTGGATGTGATAATGATACAACATAATACTGTTGCTTTTGTGTTTTGTGATGCTGCATAAATTTGAAGAAATAATTTTCAAGCCCATCAAGGCCTGATTAGTAATAAATGTGTCTGATTAATAATTATGCAATAATTAAATCTGTTGGCAATTTTCCGCATTCGGTTTGAAGGTTTTTGAGCCAAACTTGATAAACTGTGAAAAGGTAACTTGAGACAGGTACCATGTTTTTTCTACCTGTCTCGTACAAAAAATACCTGTCAGAGACAGATGAGGAAGTGTATATTTCTGTTTCCTCATTCTTGGGCACCATTGAATGGAGAATTAGAGGCACCGAGCATCCACAATTTCATAATATATTTGTTGTCTCGGCAATACCTACTGACAGTATGTATTGATTGTTTTCAAATTTGGTGAGTGGCTTCATAGAGACGAGAAGGTTAAATTGATATTGCTTTTTACTGAGATACATGTACATCATCAAATATGCCCCCTGTTACTACCCCAGATGTCTCATTTTTAGCTCATCTGGGCCGAAGGCCCGATGGGCTTATGTCATGGCCTGACTGTCCGTCGTCCGTTGTGTGTCGTGTGTCGTCCGTCGTGCGTAAACATCTTCTTCTCTGAAACCGCTTGGCCGATTTGGCTTGCATGTTCCCCCCAATGAGTACACCAGAATTTGTTCATGCGGTGTTGATACGATTTCAAATATGGCTGCCATGGCGGCCATCTTGAATTTGCCAGTGAAATCTTGTCATCATTATTTTTCGATAACTACTTCATGGATCTTTCTCAAATTTGGTACACTGGTTCTCCTTTGGGTCTAGTTGTACAAAATGTGTACATTAGTCCAATTTGAATATCCAATATGGCCACCAGGCGGCCATCTTGGATTTCCCGATGAAACATTGTTGTCGTGATTTCTCAGGAACTACTGCATGGATCTTTCTCAAATTTGGTACACCGGTTCCCCTTGGGGTCTAGTTGTGCAAGATACCTTTTCTGCTTCGATTCGAAAATCCAATGTGGTCACCAGGCGGCCATCTTGGATTTCCCGATGAAGCATTGTTATCGTGATTTCTCAGGAAGTGCTGCATGGATCTTTCTTAAATTTGGTACACAGGTTTCCCTTGGGGTCTAGTTGTACAGAATATGTGTACTTTAGTCCAATTTGAATAACCAATATGGCCACCAGGTGGCCATCTTGAATTTCCCCATGAAACATTGTTATCGCGATTTCTCAGGAACTACTTCATGGATCTTTCTCAAATTTGGTACACAGGTTCCCCTTGGTGTCTAGTTGTGCAAGATACCTTTTGTGGTCAGATTCAGAAATCCAATATGGCTACCAGGCGGCCATCTTGGATTTCCCGATGAAACATTGTTGTCGCGATTTCTCAGGACTTACTGCATGGATCTTTCTCAAATTTGGTACACAGATTCCCCTTGGGGTCTAGTTGTGCAAGATACCTTTTCTGGTCCGATTCGAAAATCCAATATGGCCACCAGGTGACCATCTTGGATTTCTCGATGAAACTTCGTTATCGTGATTTCTCAGGACTTACTGCATGGATCTTTCTCAAATTTGGTACACAGATTCCCCTTGGGGTCTAGTTGTACAGAATATGTGTACTTTAGTCCAATTTGAATAACCAATATGGCCACCAGGTGACCATCTTGAATTTCCCCATGAAATTTTGTTATCGTGAATTTTCAGGAAATTACTGCATGGATCTTTGGTACAGGTTACCCTTGTGGTCCAGTTGTGCAAGATACCTTTTTTGCTCCATTTCGAAAATCCAGTATGCCCGCATCTTGAATTTCCCCTTGAAAATTTCCCTTGAAAATTACTGCATGAAACATTTAGTGTTCAGGGGGGACAACACAAGTTAGAAACTCATCTATTGCAGTTCTTTAGAGCTACTTTCTCCAGTTACAGCCAGATGAGCTACAGTGCCGTGGCACTAGCTTTAAGGAATTATTTTTTGGCAGGATGATTGATTTAACGATATCACTAGAACTAGAATTATACTGTGCAAAGAGCTAAGGGAATAGACCATATTGGTCCACCCCCCGTCATGGCAAGAGAGCTCCAGGTTACCCTAGTTTGGGCAGGGAAATACACCCAAATTAGTAAAAAATATTCAAATTTCCCAAATTCTGGCAAAATATGTTGATGAAATATCAAACTTATTGATGTAGAATCTCCATGAACATAACTCAACATGGATTTTGAATACAAGAAAAATATATATATAACAATATAAATATATAATTTGATAAATGTAGGCATGGGCACCGGGCTGTGGAAACTAACTTTTATATTAAAAGTGTTCCTTTAGAGACAAGTTTCTTGTGGACTTAAAATGACAGCTTATGTTTCTAGCTTCATCTCATGATGATAGAGTGCAATACATCTCTTTTGAGGAACATACAGAAAAATGTATATATATACATTTTTTTTTTTTCACTTTTTTTTTCTTCTCTAATTTGGCTAGATCCTAATTTGGGCACAACATTTAACATTGTATCAAGGGGGTCATTTAAAGCCCTGGGCAGTGACAGCATGCAGTGTAATCTACAGTAGTGTCACAGATTGAGGACATGGACCTCGTAAGGTCTATCCTTTTATCACGTACATGTGTACTCTTTATAGTACTCATTATAATGGAAGCACAGTTCCTGTGTGATCTCCAGGTTGTGGGTTTTTACCCCTCGGCCAACTTTGGCCTTGGGGTATTGTCGTCGTCATGTACGGCTGTCCGTCCGTCCGTCCGTCCGTCCGTTACTGCGATATCTACAGAACCGTTTCATGCATGGCAACCAAACTTGTCACATTTATTTATCTTCACGTAAATCAGAAGCCTATCGAAAATGAGTCATCTCGGACAATATTTTGCAGAGTTATGCTCCTTTTTACAAATAAAAATCCATTTATGATTTGTTATTGTGATAATTTCAGAACCGTTCCATATACAACATCCTAACGTGATACAGTTGTTTCTCTTGACCTGAACTAGATGCCTATCGAAAATGAGTCGTGTCAGAAAGTATTTTGCAGAGTTATGCCCCTTGTCTAATAAAATCCACTAATTCCTATGTTAAGTTTGCATATAATTTCTATATCATGTTTGTATACTATCACATTTATTTATTGATTGGATGACTGATTTATTGATTTACTCTCTTACACAATGCGAAGAATGCCTGCACTTACAATACCAGGGGTAAATATTTCTTCCCACAAGCCAATCAATTGCTAGAGACACCCTTACATTATAACAGCTGGGGCTCAGAGCCGAGGGATTTCGATAGCGCAGCTTCATGTTCAATTCATGTTGACGGAGCATTACGTGTCGTGACAATTTTCTCGATATTTCTTATGAAAGTTGGGCATATTACTAATGAATTAGTGCGATGGTATTATCCCCTCGTGAGTTTGAATCCGCATTTTCAGGATGGGTGTTTCATGCTGCAGGAATAATTCAACAAGCGCCGAGCGAGCGTAAAGACCTGCGTCGGCGCAATGTTGTAAGAATATACATTTGGGTCCCCTGTGCCATCAAGATGTCTCACACATGATGACGATGATTACAAATTGTATGTAAGAATACAGACGGGGGATCAAATTAGAATAGCTTGATGGATTGTTCTGAAAGGGGATATGAATGCGAGTCTAGACCATGGGATGCTACATGTAGGTTATCTCAGGCCGAGTTGGCTAATTCTCATCTAGCACTCTGGCTCATGGTAGCTCAATCTACTGTATTTTTGGACTACATTAGGTATAGCTGATGAAGTCCTGTATGCAATACACTGATTCTCCTTATCCAGCACTTCCCGACGTACGTTATTTATTTCCATAACTTTTCAACAAATTGACCGATTTGTCTCAAATTTGATGTCGTTTACCAAAATTGAGGTCCGTATGGCAAAGGTCAAGGTCACTGCATGTGGCCTAAAAATCTGGAAATCGGCGAAATTCAGTCTTCTCTTCTCCCTTCTTGCAGCCTATGTAATTTGAAGAAAGTGCTGATTTATATTTTCCTCTGAAGCCTGTGTTTTTGAATTTTGTTATTAGACTTTAACTGTAAAACAGTGTTTTTCAAGGTTTCTGAAGGAGCTGTATGCAAATGGAATGATAGACATGTCAACTCGCACACACCCACATGTACAATTTACAAACCAAGTTCAATTCACTCAAAGACAGGAACATGGATTAATGGATGAGATTAACCGTGTTGTATTTTATACATGTTGGCTGGAAATTGATTCTCCCCGAAGGATGCGTGTTAGCAATGAGAACACACAGCCTTGGCATCTGACATGTCAGATATTGCACTTGTGTTAAGTGAATGGGAAATTTTGAAATAGTGCACGTGCTTAAATTGTGCATGGAAATTGTTACAGGCATCTAATACACAAAGGTAATTGTTCTGCAGTTTTCATCATAGATTTTCTGTCACCCGGTCTGATGAAGAAAATGATCTAATATTGCCATACTGTATATAAATATACTGACTATTTGGTCTCCACTATGTAGTGACGCGTGGAATAATTAGGAGTGTTCTCGTGTATTGAAAGATGATGGAATGGCTAATTTCTTTGAATAACTGCACAGATAGCATCATGATCTGAATAGTGGCAGGATGAACAAAGAGTTGTAAAGGTTTTTCTGTAAGGTACAAGTGATCTAGTGTTCCGCCTTGGAGATGGGTTGGTTCAGTCACCCATTGCGTTAAACCAATTTCCTGCAGAAGCCTGAATACCAGGTTAGTCTTGTCGTTCGCATAGTTGATATTGAAGTCACCGAGGAGGACAGTGCTTTTGTTATGCCCCCCCTCTAACTAGAGGGGGGGCATATAGCGATCGCTTTGTCCGTCCGTCTGTCCGTCTGTCCGTCCGAATTTCTTGTCCGGGCAATATCTCGGTTAATATTTGATGGACAGGATTGAAACTTGCATGGAATGTGGCCAGTGGCTCATAGTTGTGCAGCGTAGAGTTTTTTCCGAGTTCCAGTATGATTTTCAAGAGTTATGGCCCTTTTTCTGAAATCTCTGTGAATGGGACTTGTCCGGGCTGGATCTTGGTTAATATTGTATGGACAAGTATGAAATTTGCATGATATGTGGTCATTGATCCACAGTTGTGCAGCGTAAAGTTTCTCCACGTTTCGCTTATATTTTCAAGAGTTATGGCCCTTTGTTTCTGATTTCTCCGTGAATTGGGACTTGTCCGGGCTGGATCTCGGTTAATATTGTATGGACAATTATGAAACTTGCAGGATGTGTGGTCAGTGCCCTGTAGTTGTGCAGCGTGAAGTTTCTCCGAGTTTCGCATATATTTTCAAGAGTTATGGCCCTTTTTTCTTCAAATCTTTGTGAATTGGAACTTGTCCGGGCTGGATCTCGGTTAATATTGTATGGACAATTATGAAATTTGCAGGATATGTGGTCAGTGCCCTGTAGTTGTGCAGCGTGAAGTTTCTCCACATTTCGCTTATATTTTCAAGAGTTATGGCCCTTTTTTCTTCAAATCTTTGTGAATTGGGATTTGTAGGGCTCGATCTCGGTTAATATTGTAAGAAGTACGAAATTTGCATGATATGTGGTCAGTGACCCATACATGTGCAGCGTGAAGTTCTCTGTTTTCGGTTATATTTTCAAGAGTTATGGCCCTTTGTTTAAACCTAAGTGAATGGGATATATTTATTTGTCCAAGCTGGATCTCGGTCCATAACCGATTTGAACCAGGAAAATGGCTATATTATATGTTATTCTACATTCCAAAGCAAACAACATAGGTCCTGAAGTATGAAATTGCCCCCAAAACAGTGAATTGGGTGCAAAATTCAAAGTTCACTGATCGCTTCATAATTTCACCACAATATACTCCCAAGGAATGTAGGTCTCATGACCAGGTCACATTTTCGGATTTGGCGAAAGCCCTGGCGACCAGCTTGCATCGAAGCATCGTATTATCACTTGTTGCTTGATACTTGGAATATGTATTATGTGAGGCATGGAAAAAAAGTGACTGAAACAGATTTATAATTATCCCAATTAGGCCTCCACCAACCAATAAAGAACAGAACAATGGCGGGGCAGTGTCGGATTAAAGTGGAAGGGGGGGCATACAATTGAGCAATCTCTGATTGCTTCCTTCCTGTGTTGTTGTTCAGCTGCTGTAGCAGTTCCATCATGAATGGCTCATGGTCATGGTGGCTTGGGGACCTGTAAACAGCAATGATGTCAGTTTCAACGTACTGCAGCTTCAGTATTTGGAACTGCTGCTCACAGATCAGAGTCTTTGCGGCGCAGGAGGAATGCAATTTTTTGTGTAAATTGCAACCCCTTTGGCTTTTCCTTGACCACAGATGTGAACATTGTAGCCTTGAATTGAGATTTCCTCTTGCTGTTGGTACGTCTTCAAAGAAGTCTCATTAATGCACAAAATATCACTGCACATAAGTGTGTGATCACATCTGATGTCATTGATGTGCTTTGGAAGAGACCGGACATTAGCAGAGGCGATATTCAGGTGCTCAGAGTTGCCTTGACTCCAGATTGATGGACTGTTATTGAGAGCATTTTTCGCCAAGCTTATAATGCTTCTACCAATGCCTTTTCGCTTACTTTAATCATTTTAGCATCAAATGACGATAAATGCAATTGGTCTATGGACTGCACTCTGCCAAGGATGACATAAGCCTGAGCTTTTGCGAACATGGTCTCCATGTGAGCGACAAGGTTTTGAGGCTTTGCAATTGTTTGTCCCTGACATTTGTGCACTGTTGCAGCCCAAGCAAGTTTGAGAGGAAACTGGATTATTCTTGCAGTCACCGTGTGTTGCTTGGACGACTTACCAATGCTGTAACTGTAGGAAACACGGCTGATTGGAGTTAGCATTGGGTTTTCGTGCCTGAGTAATGCTTTGTGGGCTTCTCGCGTTTTTTGGCCAGTTTCCAAATCATCAAACTGTACAAGCACGTGGTGAATAGCGTCTCCACGCATGGCAAATGTCCCCACTATACCCCTTGCGCCATTGGTAAGCCCATCAGATGTGTCAACATTGTATGTCAGCATGACACGAGACTCAACTTTTAGCTTTAACTTGTCAAGAAAAGGGGTCTCGTAGATGTTTCCATCAGATCTAATAGGGGGTTTATAGTTGGCTTTGTTAGGATGAATATTGGTTGCAGCTAGTACTGTGAGTGGACCAGGGAGGCTCTCCAACTTGGCTTGATCGAACTGATTTACTTTTTGGTTTGTTCCAAACAAATGGACAGCATCATCTGGATATGTATTGATCACTTTCGATTTGAGAAGTTCTATGTCTTCTGATGTCTGGTCGCCGAACCGAATGCGATTTAGCAAGTCGGCATACTGTCCATCTCCACCTTGTCTGTGGTTCTCTTTCAACTCAACTGGTCGAAAAAGATTCCAGAGAGATCGAAGCTCGTAGGATAATTGGAAAGATTCACATATGGGCTGTTCAAAAATCCACCTGGCCCTCACAGGTTGAAGTTGCATCAGATCCCCAAACATCAGAACGGCCACACCGCCAAAGTCATGTGTGTTTTCTTTCACTTCTTGCAGGCGCAAGTTCAATTGATAGAGTAAGTCCGCTTTCACCATTGAGATTTCATCGATGATGAGGATTCTCATCTGAGAGAGTAAGTTTCTTTGGATGTCACGTTCTTTGTCACTCAAACTTAGGAAAGAATTGCCAAAGTTCATGTGGAATGCTGAATGGAGAGTGAGTCCTTTGATATTGCTGGCAGCCATTCCAGTTGGAGCGGTTTTGATAATGAATGGATGATCAGGATGTCTATTATCTCTTGTTCGCAGTATATGTTCAGCCCACAATGACATTGTTTTGATCAGGGTTGATTTGCCGGTTCCAGCACCACCATGTATCATGAGTAGTGGGGGATTGGGAGTATGAGCCGCACAGTTGACGGACTTCCTCAAGTCTTTGCAATACTTCATGACAATGTCGAAGGCATAGCGTTGATCTTTATCCAATTGTTGTGCCAACTGGAGCATCACATCCATGTCAGATATGTCAATTCGCTGGTATATTGTCTTTTCTCCTACCACGTTTCCATCTTCATTCGCAGTTAGGAGCTCGCCAGGCTCTCTTGGAAGGAATTCTTCATCGCGAATCAAGCCTTCAGCTGCTTGGTCATCCATATCATGCTCATGTTCGGGATTTATTAGATCACCTATGTGCTGGACACGCTGACTATCTGCTGCCTCGAGAAGGGATCTTGCTTGTTCAACATTGTTCTTGTGCGGAAACAACATCTCTTTCAATTTGATGAGATTGGACTCATTTTTAGAGTAGAGTTCAAAACATTTGTGAAAGTCGTCTTGAAAAAGCTCATCCTCCGATTGCCAAGGCCAGAAGAGCAGCAGCTCTGAGTAGAAGAACTCGTGAGGATTGGAATCTTGTTTGAAGTTGTGCAATCGTAGTACAAATGGATAGCCCCTCAGCTTCATGTGTCCATGGGATGTTTTGGAGAGCTTTATGAACCGTGGCAGCATGGTCTGATGTTTATCATTCCACGAGACTATATGGTGAGAATCACTTTCTCCATGACAGTTATCGATAAAAATCTTGCTCTTCACCGCAGACTCTGCACATGTATCATACATTGTGGCAAATTGTGCAAGACATATATTTTGCAAGGACTTTGGACGCTGTGCATATTTGTTATGGATTGAAGGTTTTGGAATGTATTGACCCTCTCTGCCATCAATTCTCAGCAGTGGACCATCTTCACCAATACTCTCCTCTTCAACAACATTGGAGTCTTCATTGGTGTCACTATGGGCCAGCCTAACCAAGAACTTCGAGCGGTGCTCTGGAAAACCAGTGGCAACAAATATGCACTTGATGTTTGAATCAGTTAGATGGAGATTTGGTATCATTCTGTAGTAGGCTTCACTCTCTCCGATTTGGCGATGAGTTAGAAACACATGAGCCAAATACCGCATTTTGTCAGGCAGGGACTTGCCACTTTGCTGCTTGACTGCCTCTCTCAGAAACTGCATGGTGCCAGAATCATCTTTGCTATAGTAATCAGTGATGTATGTTATAATTGCAAAGAAGTCCAGGCAAACTTGAATGTCCATATTGCCGTCCCAAGCTTCAATCCACTCTGTGTTGTAGTTGTTGACGAATATTTCATTCACTTGTCGTTTGAAAATGATTGTTGTTCCAACAACTGTGGACGCAAGTGCTGCATAGTAGGTCTGTTCTGTGACATCAGCCAATCGAAGTACATCATCAATTGAAATGTCATCCAAGTCATCTGGATCAAAGTCTTCCAAGACGTCCTTTACTTTTTTCAGACTGGCTTTGTATTGTTCAATTGTCTCCTTGTAGCTCTGTTCGGTGTCAAAATCCTCTTTGATTAGTGGCTGTGCAATGATCGTTTTGTAGCTTGGAAACTTTGGGTAACCAAATCTGCAGTGTGTTCCATATTTCCTGCAGGATTTCGTGTGGTGGTGGATCTGGACATCTTTAACAATGTGTTTCACGGAGTCGATCTGAAGACTACACGATGTAAAAGCATCAACAAACTCTGCAAGAACTTGTTTGTCTACATCGGTCAATTTCTCGTCCAGGCGTAGCGATCTCATAGCTGACACAAGACCAGGGAATGTGACTTCAAGTTCATGGAGATCCAACCAAAGAACACCGTGAATGTGAGCTGCACCACGAAGCTGAAACTCAACTCTATAATTGTAGTACTTGGTGCGCATGGGACTGTTCTTCCCCATCACTATGTGTCTGATGAACATGCGGACTCTAAGATCAAAGATCCGTGTGATCGTCAGAACACTGTTCCTCACCATCTCGTGAACATCCTCTTTTGCCAGGTATTCCTCCAATGGCTCACCATTAACAAAGATAGAAGTTTCTTGATGTTCATTGACAACATAGGCAACTGTCTTGCCTTGAAGTGAAAGGATAGCAGCGAAGTTTTCCGGCCACCTCTTGTCAGCACAAGATAGAGTGAAGAATAATTGGAATGGTCCAAGCTGCTCCAGTTTCGCTATGAGCTCATAGCGCTTTTGTTGCCAATATTTGGGAGTACCAGGGATCTTGTCAAACACAGAGAACCCATCATCAATGGTAAGTAAATTCCCCTGGGATAGTTTGCCTCTGTTGTAACTAACATTTATTTGGCTTTCAAGCTGATGTCGCTCAATGTAGTATAATGCAGAGAAGACATACGGTGTACACGAGTTGAAGGAGTTGTTAACATTGAGCAATCTTTGGAGGAAGTATTGCTGAGGTGTCAGTTTTATATCTCTCTCATGATTCAAGCCAAATCTACCAGTTGGATGAAGGGAGGGGAAAGCATTTACATCCCAGTCCTTGTCTCGCATCATGTTGGTGGGCACTTTGCCTTCACCGGGTGCTATAGCAAAACTAACCTTGCTGTTTGCTTTGTCTCGTTTATGAATATTTGATATACCTGTGTTCTCGACAAGGGTTTTTTTCTGGATATTTATCAGACCTCATCGTTGCTGCACCAACGTCATTTTGGAACTTTCTGATATTGTCCTCCCCTTCACTACTTTCATCACATTTACTCTCATCACTCGGCTGAATATCCGATTTGGAACTCTTTAGAGCCGAAGCAATGCTTGTAAAGTCTAGACCACTTGATTTGTCGATACTAAAAGATGATGAGCTTGAATCTGTGTCAACATCTTGATCAAAGCCTTCCTTTGCCCAGACATCAGCAAAGTTACTGTCCACAACAACGTTTGCATATCCAGGATGACCAAGCTCTTTATACTTAAGTACTGCCTCTACTAACTTCTGTGGACTTACGTAAGCTTCTTTGACAACATTTTTGTATGCTACTTTTCGCTTCAACTGAACCGGCATGAGACCAGCCTCCTAAGGTGTCCGTGGTAAACTGTTGAGGGACGCAAGTGTTTGAAGGAGATCATTGTCAGTGATGGGAACATTGACAACTTTGTCTATGATAGCGGACCAACGGCTCTTTGGAAGCTTAAAAATCTTGAGGAACAGTATGTTTTTAGCAACAAGAACGTTTTCTAGTTCTGTCAACTTCAGCTCGGGGGGAATTTTGTCTATTGAAAGGCCGTTATGACAGCTCAGAGGAGGTCTCAATCCTTTGTTTGTCAACCACTGCTTGCAAGTGTGACAGATGTACCTCTTCCCATCCTTCGTCACATCTTCCACAGAGTTCTCATACAAATGATGTTTAATTTCATTAAGATTTATTCGGAAGTCGTCTTTGACAAATACTACTCCGATTTTGAACAAAGTACGATGGCATGTGATACATGGATAGACAGGACCTTCTCTGGTGTCTCTTTTGAAATGTGCAAGCCTGGTTGCTGCGTCGGTGTTTGCATCTTGTTTCATTCGCCAGGTAGCAAGTTTTGCCTTCTTAGCTGGTTGATGGTCCTCGCCAAACTTAGCTGGCCGCTTACGATTCTGTTCAGTCTGTTTCAATCTTGCATGAGGTCGGCGCTTGGATGTTTGCCCATCACGCAAAGCGGTCATGTCATAGGAGGTCTGACAGTTTACGCTTTTCGCAAGGTGCCCGAGAAGTGATTTAAATTCTTTTCTAGAATCCTTACATGCTTCGATTTTCGCATGTTCTCAGTCGTTGTTGGCTGATGGGGACTGGTTTTTACGATCAGTTTGCTTTAATGTTTTATTATTTCGGAGATTAGAGGCTTGCTTATGGCGCATAGCTGTCATGTCATAGGAAGACTGACAGTTCAGGCTTTTCGCAAGGTGATGGAGAAGTGATTTGAATTCTTCCCCACATCCCCTGCATGGTTCGATGTGTGCCTGTTCTGTGTCGTTGTTGGGTGCTGAGGTCTGCTTTCTATGTTCACGGTTATTAGCATTATTTTGCTTTAATCTTTTATAACTTCGGCGCTTAGATGCTTGCTCATCACGTAAAGCTGTCATGTCATAGAAGGTCTGACAGTTCACACTTTTGGCAAGGTGCCCGATTAGTGATTTGACATCTTTCTTACAGTCCCTACATGATGGTTCGATTTGCGTCTGTTCTCTGTCGTTGTTGGTTGCAGGGGAATACTTTTTATGTTCACGGTTATTAACATCTAGATCAGTTTGCTTTGTATTATTTCGGCGCGTAGATGGTTGCTTACTATGGAAAGCGGTCTTGCCATTGGAGCTCTGATAGTTCACTCTGTTTCCAAGGTGCCCAAGGAGAGAGTTGACTGATTTGTGGCAGCTGCTGCATGGTGGTCGTTGTTGCACAGTGACATGTTGTTCTTGTAACGAAACAAGCGACTGAAAGTGCCTTTGAGTGAGGTAACCAATAGTAAGTGGTAGTCCAACCTCCCGGTCTGACGCAACGACAGTCCATGGATTGGTAGCATTATTTGTGGGAGACAAGAGGTGAATATGGCGTCCAAGGAACCAAGCAGTTAACTCGATTATAGTTTCATCAGCTCATGTTCCTTGTTTTCTCATCTGATTCAGATAACGGTCTTGTCAGTTTCGTTTGACCTTTTTTTCTCCTGTTGAGTACGATGTGTGATTTCCTAAGTTCAGAGAAAGCCTCATTACCACCAACAAGTGTTAGCCGTTCAGTGAAGTTTACAACAGCCAGTCTCAGTCTGTGATGCTCACCAATTGCAGTCAGAATATGCTCTGGCAGGCCTGTCCTCATGTCTGTTTCCTCTAAAACCTGACAAACAGCTCTAAAAAAGCAGTTGCCGTCTCCCTCTGTGATTTCATTTATGCGAAATGGTAAGTTAAGTCTGGTGACGATTTCCATGATCTCTTCAGCCATCCTGTTAGTACCAGCATCCAGAGCTAAAGCCATCTTGAAGAGGTGTTGCCTAGATGAAGATACAGAAAAGAAAAATTTTGGATAGTGTCGGCTTATAATTTTTCGCTGATATGGTTGCAACAGTATATCAATGTTTAGGGGGTGTCTAGCTAATTAGATTTGGAGCTTAGCGTCTAGCTTCAGCAATGTATGATTCTAGTTCTGTCTTCTTCCAAGATGTTCTGGATGTGTTAGATAGGAAGAAACTGAAATATTCTTGTCAAAGATCTAATTTAGGTATTCGGAAAATAGGCATCAATAAGACTGGACGGCAGTGAGGTTTGGACTGCCTTGGGTGTCCGCTTTGGCGAACTGCTCAAAAGAAACATGGAAAAAAAACAGCGGAAGACAGTGCTGGTGAAGCCCTATGGAGTGCACCTTCTTATTCTGTTCTTGCTCACTTTCGTTATTTTGTTCATTAGTCTTTGAATTAATTGACGGGTTATCTCATATGTCGCCCGGAACGCGCAGATATCGCGCGCCTTGATCGGTTAGTAGGTCAGATATCAAGGTAATAGAGGCCAAAAATGAGAAAATCATTGAAAATCACAGTTGTTCTGTCAGTGGATATATGAGCGGAAGAGGATATGTCGCATAGTAAAATTGGGGTGAACGGGGAAGGTCGCTGCAGGTCGAACTTCAGGGAATATACAAAATAATTTGCCCACGGGGGCGGGGGGGGTGGGGGAAGGGGTGAATACATCAGTGGGAGATCTGCCAGGACCCAAGATTGAGGTTTAGAAGGTCAAAGGTAAAAGTCAGCATAGTCCAATGTCAAGAAACGTTGGGGTTATTACCTCAATTCATACGTATCTATCGTGAAAGAAAGTCAAGGTCAGTATGGACCGAAAATCAGGAAATTATTGAAAATCGCAATATTTCTTATGCGTACATGTAATTAGTGAGTGAGTGGATATGATTTAACTCAGTCGACTATCATTTCAGTAGGTGTTATTCAGCTTTGAAGACTTTTCAGACGCATAACAGCTAGACAAGTGGAATTGTGTAGGCGTCTGTTACTAATAGACAGATATATACAACCCTACACAGTATCCCAGACAGAAATTGGAGAGATCTCGATTGGCTGTTAAATATCAATTGTTCCATTGGCTGAAACTTACATGGCCGTAGGTGAAATGCGTTTTATTCGCCAAAATTGTTAGCAACAGTGTAGTCTGAAACCGGATACATCTGTTATTCGGGCTGTTGTTGTGCAATGCTTATTTAAAATTGAGCAATATTCATGATATTTGAACATGTTCAAAAACATTTCTGAAACTTGTCAATTAATTTTTGGTCCACGAGATCTTTGTTTAGCATAAGAAAAAGTGACCAAATGAAGTTTACAGAGATAAAGTATGCTTTCATAATCACAGCCTAAAAAAGTAAAGTGGGCTTTCATAATCACCATGATAAATTATAGGGCCTACCGTAGCTAAGATTCCTTCGCTATGAATCTTAGGTAGGCCTACCGTTAAGTTTAATAAGTTCCAACATATGAAGTTCTACAAAATAAATGCTGATCATATGAACATGTCACCATATTTAATGAGGAATAATTTTGGTCAAAGTTTTATATTTTGAAAATAATGACAAATAGGAAATTACCTTTGGTGGTGCTAAAATCCAAATGAAAAGAGGTGAATTATTTTTTGTCAAACATAAGATGTTGTGAACATTGACACAAACATGGATGATTCTGACGTGTCAGGTAAGTTTTGTATATTAGAGCGTCAAAACAGCACCCAGGCTGTGGAATTGTACCGGAAAAGTGAGAACACCAGTCAACGAGGAAATGTCGATTAGTCTATTTTTGGAAAGGGTCCATTTTCTCCACTGGCTGCCTGGGCCGATATGGGCTGGTCAGAAACCACTAAAGAATTTCTGGGTACGATAGTACTACGGAGTAAGGTTCCCGCCGAACAACGCTTGGCCATTATATCGGAGTGAGCGGAAAATGTTTTCTGATATATATTTTAATCTTTCTACAATAATGAACTCTAGAAAATATCAAAATAACCTTTGCAAATTTTAAGAGGGAAGAAATCTGGGCCAGTTTGATTGGCTGCCTTCCAACTCCGATGTGGAGATGTCCGACATGCCATCTTTTTCCACCCGGTATGGAAACGATCGCGGGCAATGTATGCTGAATTTTTATAGAATAGAATCAGAATACTGGGGGAGGGAGGGAGGGAATTTGGCTTAATGTCACACTCAAGTTTGTTTCACTCATATGGTGACAGTCATAACTTTTATCCTAAACACGACATACAATCAATAATACGCCTCCAGGGGTACTCGCTCGCTCTGGAGGTATGGAAGGGTGAGTGAGTGGGTGAGTGAATATGATTTAACGTTGCTTTCAACTATATTTCAGTCCTATCACAACGTTGGGTCCTATTCCTTTTCACAACCTGGAACCACACGGGTGGGGTCCTATTCCTTTTCACACCCGAGTACCCCACAGGTGCCTCAGTTAGCCACTTATGACAAGCTGTCTGAGGAGCTGGGGCCTATTCTTACCATGACTGGCAGTGTGCACAACGACATCCCAGGTCAATCAGCGGAGATCCACGGGGCTAGAATCAGACTAGAACTTATTGTGTATAGTTTGAGCGAATATTTTGCTATTGATACATAAATTAGATAGAATTGAAAATTAGAAATACACAAACTGCTCACAGCGATATCATGGTATCTGATCACTGCCCGAAGTCATTGCCGTTGACCTTTGTGATCTGATAGAGATATCTCTCCTGCATCCCACGGGTAAATCATCGATCCTCTGTTCATAAAGTCGTTAAATATGCAGCAGATAAACTTCGGTCTCTGCTGGAGATACAATGCTGCATTATATCTTGGAACAATCTTGAAGGGTTGAGTGAGTGAATATGATTAAACGTCGCTTTCGACTATATTTCAGTCATATCACGACGTTGGGTCCTATTCCTTTTCCCCTCTCGGAAACCACATGGGTGGGGTCCTATTCCTTTTCACACCCGAGAA
>JAVTVY010054395.1:0-29507 GCA_036873755.1 Hanleya hanleyi | reverse complement strand
ATGTCTGATTTTTCATCGCCCTTCTGTAAATGCTTTGATAATTACAGCTATCAAATTGTTGCCAACATGTTTCAAAAAAACTTCCAAGATATTCCTCATTTTCGGATTCTTCTTTTCAGCTAATTGCATGGAAAATATATAAGTGCTCCTTGTTGTTTTATTCAATCATGTTACAAATTGTGATAAGTGATTGAATTATCATAGTCTATAACCTAGCCGTATTTTTCTAACAAGAATCTGCTACTCACCCAGGATGTGAAAGTACGGCGCCATATTTGCTTTCCATCAACTCACATTTGCAGAGTGCCACTGGTCTGCAATTTGTCTTGCATTCCCGCGAAAAGTATCACAAGGCATGTCACGATTATAGGAGACTATTAAGACAAGTATGAAAGTCAAGTTAGTATGAAATTTTAAATATCATTCATGAGCATAACTTTGTGTTGATATCACTTCTCGGGAACACAAACAAAGCAGACTAATAGTTTCAGATGTCTTCTGTCGGCCCAGCTTATAGAGCGCCTAAGGACATTGACTTCTAATTGTCGCATCCTTCCTTATAGCTGCTTATCTGAAAATATATCATGAATTATCATAGCTTTTACCATAGTTGTATTTTTCAAAAATTTGCTACTCACACAAGATTTGAAAGCACGGATTTGACAGCACTGCGCCATATTTACTATCCATCCACCCATTAGTGGATTCGCAGAGTGCCGCTCATTTCCAGTTTGTCTTGCATTCCAGCGAAAAGAATTTGAAGAACTGTCAGAATTATAGAAGACAATTCTGATTATGTTGGTCAGCTCACATCCCCCAAAAAGATTCGACCATAAGCCTCACCCAAACCGAGCTTTAGCAATGTTTGTATGCAGGTTCTGTCGAGGGCTATTAAACACCCATGTCATTTTTCGAGGGCTTATTTTATATTGTGCAGGGTCAGCGTCATGCTTTTCTAAACCCTTGGTTTTCACAGTAAATTCGCTTTCCGTTTTATGCTCGCTCGTACTTGCCAGTGCTAGATCAAGACCGAGTTGCATGCACTCCATGACGATGATTAACGGCCAAGTTCTCTGGCGAGAGGAAACGTTCAGTTCTTCGCCTCAGCGTGGAATTTCGAAAGGAAACCAGCATTGTTAAACCTGCAATGTGTGGCTTGTACTAGTAGTGTTGCATAAGGACTATTAACTTATGAAATTAATTTTGGAATTTTAAATAACATTTATGACCATATCTTTCTGTTGACATTAATTCTGGGGAACTCCTACAATTCAGTCGAAGAGTTTGTGAAGTCTTCTGGTGGCCAGCCTTAGAGCACCTAAGGACATTGATCTGAAAAAACCATTGCCAGCTGTTGCATACCGATTGCAGTTGGTGTTATGACCTAATGATTCATAAAGTTGGTCTAGGGGTATGATTCTCGCTTTGGGTGCGAGAGGTCCCGGGTTCAAATCCCGGACGAGCCCTGTATTCCTTTTTATCGTCAGATGACAATGTTATCACGATTTTGATATCTGATTTTTCATCACCCCTCTGTAAATGCTTTGAGTTGTGGCTTTCGAAGAGAGTGGACGCATGAATCTCTCCGGCTTTACAACAACAATGATAACAGTGTGCTACTATATTGTTTGTTTTTTGGATATACTGACTCTGAGAGTACTCATCTGGGAGTTCTTTGTGGATTGATTTAGCCCGGTAGGGCAGTTGATTAGATCGGAAAGATGTCGAAACCTGTTGTATATAACCCGGATGTCAAGCCGGCCCGTACACTGTCGGCTGCATTTGCAACCAACGATGGTGCAGCGTTTTCGAGTACCGTGCAAAGAGATTTTCGTCCGTTTCTGGATCGAACCATTGATCTGAAGAGAGACATGTTGTGCTTCCAGAAGAACTTTATTAAGAAAAGTTTCTATCTGAGAGTTGGATCTGAGGGGGCGCACAACGCCCTCCTGTTGAAGTCAGAATTCACAATCGGCCAAACAGTATGGACTATTACACCAGCGAGCTCCGTCTATATGAACGTCACCGCACATTTGGCCCCTGATGAAATGGACGACAGCATGATCAATGACGCTCTCAAGCCATATGGTGAGTGCTTATCGGTCAAAAAACCTCTTTTCTATGGGGAGGATTTTTCCAACGTTCGAACAGGAATTAGAATATATCGCTTCCGTTGCAAGAAACAGAGGTACGTTCCAAATTCCATAAACTTTGGAGGAGAAGTTGTTATGTTCACTTATCCAGGCCAGGTTTCGGAATGTAGGAAGTGTGGACAGACACTGCATAAGGCCCATGAATGTCGTTCTCGGTGGTGTACGAACTGTGAAGGATTCCTCCCATGTGAACCCTCATGTTGGACAAAACTGCCCCGGAAAATGTAAGATGTGCGGATCGACGGAGCATAATTTCACGGAGTGTTGCACGCGTACTTTTTCCTGTGCTTTCCGTGTCAAGGCGGGGGGCAATCAGCCGGAGGCCAACAATAATGTGGGTGCTGTGAATTTAGATGAGGATGGCGAGGTGGACGTTGAAGGGGGATACGATAGTGACGAGAGTAGTATGTGTATGGAGCTTCGAAAATATGACTCAAACGGCAAGGAAATTCCAAGTGAAGAAGAAGGAGATGAAGAGAAACAAGACAATTCAGGTGGATCCTCAATGTGACGGTACACCATTAAAGCGTGATGCTACCAGTATTGAAAATGAGAATGTGAACGTGATTGGAACGGATATTCATTTTGTATGTGGAGAAGGAACAACTGTTGGTATAGCCAATAAATCGCCAGTTCAGAAAAAACTGAAATTTTCTGAACCTGTGCCTACAGAGGTCAAATCGCAGACAGTGGAAAGGTCTAACACCGTTCGAGCGGCTTGCGGGACCATGTGTGTAGACCCTCATGAAGAGATTTCTTCCACGCCAGCGAGTGAGCACGAGAGTGAGATGGAAGCGGAATCGACCAACACTGAAGAAACAATAACTGACTCTCAAGTGACAATGACACCTACTCCGAGTGTGGTGGACAATACATTGCTGTTGGATTACAGACAAAAGGCCGCAACGCTGCGGAGAAATAAGAAAAGACATGGGAGATCAAAATAAACTGTCTTTGTTTAAACTTTCCCAACGGATAAAGAAAACTGTGAATATCACCTCTGTTTTATTCTTTCTAATGGCCAGTTCTGCAGTGTTTAGAGTCGGAACTTTAAACACAAATGGGCCACAAGACAATGACAAGCAAAGACAAGTTCGTGATTTTGTGTTTCACAATGAAATTGACATTTTATTTCTACAAGAGACTCATTTTGTTAAAAATTGTCACTCTAATCGCTTAAATATTCCCGGTGATTGTAAATGGGCCCATGGCACAACTTTTAGTTGTGTTGTGGGTATTATCATTAGATATTCGGTACCATGCAGTATAAACTATGTGAAAAGATGTCCGTATGGTAGATATATCGTGGTACCTGCCAAAATATACGAAATTGACGTAAAACTGGCGTGCGTGTATTGCCCGAATAATGTAACTGAGCGAAGGTCATTTATAAAAGAATTAGACCATATCTTGGCTGGGAGTGACCCCAAAATTCTTGGTGGTGATTTTAATTTTGTTGAAAATATTACTCTTGATAAATTGGGTGGAAACAACCAGAAAGGCTCGGAGGGTAAGGCTGAAATGCAAACTTTGAAGAGCGGTTATGATTTGTGTGACATATTTCGTTCAAAGCACTATAGATCTAAAACAAAGCTTGGTGGTGCAGCTTCTAGAACCAGCTATGAATCTAGCTTTGTATGGTGATTTATGCATTTTGGGAGTCCAGCATACTTTTAGTATGTCGTTATGATTGGTTGGAAGAAAATACCTCTTTCCCTAGGAAACGTTTTGTGATTGTTAAATAAATCTTCCAGAGTAAATGCAGTTTGGCAGTAAGCAGACGTATTGATGATGATACGTCTACACTCAATTCTTCAACCAGCACCTGGTAATAGTAATATTTACATATGAATATTATATTATTTGGAGCTTTGTCTGCTGGGACTATGACAAATTTACTCTGGAGATTTGCTAGAATTTCTTGCGAATTGAGGTTTCTCAGTACTTGTTTTGCTTGCGGAAGAGTACTTCTGTCAATATGGCGGATTGTTTCGACGACCTTGCTTTTGGTGAAGTCCAGCCAATCAGCAAGTACTGTAGGTTCAACTTTTTCTCGCTTAGACCAATCAACAACGTACTGTTCCAATGCAGACAGGACTATCTTCTGGTCGGCCTTCAGATTTATTGTTCTCGGTTCTCTATATTTAGGTCCTTTCATCAGGGGTAATTTCAGGTCCTTATCACTCACCACATCAAGGTCACCAGTCACAACATGTTTGCATGGTGTATAAATAAAGTTCGACGATTCACAATCACAACTATAGCCTCCCGACGTGTATAAGTTCCAGTCAAACTCCTTGACAGCATTGGAGAAATTGAATATTTTGGTGGCTATAGATTTCGTATGCTTATATGAAATGCAAGGAGGTTCTGTGAACTTAAAATAGTTGGGTACAGCGTTGCGTACCTCTGGATCATTCAGGATTCCAGGTAAATTAATAATGTCCAGTCTTTTATCTAAGTAGTTGAGTTTCAAGAAAAGCCGATCTTGAGATGTTTCGATTATGTCCACTGGACGATGCAACCGAAAATACGCTATATCTTGACATACTTTACTGATTTTTGGTGGTATTATATTTCCTGAAGACGCAGATTGTTGTATATCTCTGGCTATTTGATCTAAAGCTCTCAGAGGTGACGCATACAGAACTGTACGTGCTATGTATACTATTGGGTGTGTTAGTTAAACCCACTAAGTAATTTAAAGTGATATGATCGTGAATCATCGAACTATTCAACTTTCTCCAACCATGGCTGCGATGTCTCCATCGATGGGGTTTGTTAAGCTATATTTCATGTTTTTATATAACGTTGAAAAATTGTTTTGAAGATATAACAAAGAAACATTTCCCTCACTTCGTGTATGTTATTTGCTTATATCCGTCAGGTTAAACGCTTTCGATATTCGGGAAATGTAAGTAGTAGTTGATTTCATTCATCCAACTGTTTTACGCAAGATTTGTTTCAAAGAGTTATTAATTGGTTCTCCATTGGCAAGGCGTGCAGACCTGTTTGTAACCCGACACACCAATTCCTTTTCCGACTGTACCAACCGTGTCACCCCGTGATTGCAATTAAATGAACGTCGTTTTAGATGAAGAAAGAAGCACGCGCCCTCCGACATTAAAAAAATTGAATATCAGAATAAAAATTTAAAAAATTTCTCTACGAAAGTTTGAACATAAAGATTTCAACCCTTTATTCATTCATGATTGTATGAAATAGGCTGTTGTATTCTATTCGAAACAATACAGGCA
Source organism: Hanleya hanleyi (assembly GCA_036873755.1). Lineage (NCBI taxonomy): Eukaryota > Metazoa > Mollusca > Polyplacophora > Lepidopleurida > Hanleyidae > Hanleya > Hanleya hanleyi. The sequence continues at coordinate 24,097 of JAVTVY010054395.1, read as the reverse complement.
AATAAAAACGCCAAACAACTGGAAGTCAGCGAATTGTTGTTGTTGTAAAATACTTCTAATAGTACTTAGGCAACAACGACATTCAACATAAATCAGAAACCTTCACTGGCTGTGTGATCTATCACCGTGTCATGGTACCCATATTCCGACAGTGACGTGGTATGTCAGAGCTGGAAATGGTGGATGTTTCACCAGCTCAGCCGATATGGCATGGTCTTAAGTTACTGTTGAAGCATGAGGCTGATGCAACACACGCGAATTTCGGTAGATTGCTCTGGAAGACAAGCACAACCATGATGATAAGAATGTTAGATTTGAAGTGTTTGTTGGCAGTTAAAAGTATGTTATTCAACATACAGTTTTGACCTAGAGAAAATAGGTCAACGTCAGTCATATTCATGGACTCCAGGGCCATCATCAGTTGAATATGTGGTATTAATTAAGAAAGCCAAGCTATATTTCATGTTATATCCTAATTTAATGTATATAACGTTGAAAAATTTAGGTTGTCAACTGGGATAGGCTTCTAGTCAGTCACCAATGGTACCCCCTAAAACCGCTTATTTTGAGCGATTTTTAAGATTAATGTTTGGGTTTGTCAAAACAAGCAGAATCGTGAAACTGTCAAATTTGAAATTGTTTTACGGGATTGTTTTTAATTGTTCTTTTTTCTGTTCAAATAAGATCACACGAGTTGCAGCTCAAGGAGAGCGCGTTCCAATTATACAACGAATTCTGAAGAAGAGCGCGTTCCAATTATACAACGAATTATGACCCCCCCCACCAATAAAGGTTGACCCTTGCCATTTTTGTTCGCCATTAGCCGAGAACGAAAGTATCTATTCAACCCAAGCTCTTTATTATCAAAGAAAAAGACATTTATGGTAATGCCTAACCAAACAGGCTTTTATCTCGTATACTCGAGCTCGACTAAATATGACCAAATCATTAATCCATGCAAAACATCGAAAAATGTTGGTGTATCTCGTTAAAAGTATACAATACAGCCTCCATCTAGCGGCTGGAGCACTGTTAGCGGGGTCTCCCGACATTGCTGATTAAAGCAGTGATGAATAGGGCCGCTTCACCTGGGGCTGAATAGGGGCTTCAAGAACACTACCCCTTTCAACCAATGTCCCAATTATTTCTGATAATTTTGGCCCTTTTATAAGACAGTCAGCTATCGGGATCCCCCGATTCCTCGAATTATTGAATTCGCGAGGCATAACTTTGAAGCATTCCCCAATAGCATATTATAGCGAGGGACATATAGTAGCAAACAACTGTAAAATTTAGAAAACAACCGCGAATAATCAGTAGCCAAATCACACTAAAATAGCTCCAAATGTTCTAACGACAAGTGCCAGTCCTTTCCTCACAGTTTACTAAAACAGTTCATAATTCAACCAGAAATACCTTTGCGTCGTATGCCTTATCCATTGCCCATTTTTCAACACCAAATGATCCCAACAGCCACAGGAAACGCAACACTTCTAGAGATTAACACTACAAGATTTACATTTGCGGCAATGCTAACGTAATTGCATCTCGTCGATTCCCTAATTAAGTCTAGACTTCCATATTTCGACAAGAAGTACAACCTGACAAACTTCTTGACGGTGGTCGTCCATCTAGATATTGAGTTCTGCGCCCGCTTGTACAAATGACGTAATGATTTTGGCTTTATTCTCTGCTTTCAGAAATAGGTGCACAGGCACCCAAATAGTTCCTCTTAGCAACACCTTATTAGGCCTCGAGAGTTAAAATCAAACTCACAGCGAAACCAAACACATATCATACTCCAATCATCTACCACTGGCCTTCAATTATTCGTCGCAACAGAGACAGGAATTTTTTTGAAAACAATTCACTTCTCTGGCAGAGTTTGCCTAATGGGATCAACGGATCGGGACTATGACCGGGACTATATTTTTAGTGGTCTCATCCCGACAACTCATATGTAATTACAATTCTCTGACATCTTGCTGTGAAAAATGAGAGAACGCGAGTGGCCGCTATCGTCTTCCATTGAAACAATGAATACAAACCGGTACACACACACACACACACACACACACACACACACAAACACACATGCATACTCAGCTTTGACAAATGTGGATACAGTGTTTACACGGATATATTAGATATATGTTATAGGCCTATCTTTACTGTATCTCATTTCTAAAGAGTTATACCGGTATTTGTTTCTGTTTCTCGGCTTATGTCTGATGGGCGTATACTTTAATTGGCCATGTTCACAGAATAATATTGCAAGTGTTGTGTTATGAAGGCATGCAAGTCAGTAACCACAGCCTGCGATTCAGTAACTGCAACCTGTAGTGTGCTGCATAAATAGACCTAATATATTGGGGCACGGCATAACTTCTGGTTTTCCACACGTGGTAATTCTATTTTCCACGTTTGATAATTCTATTTTCTATACGTGGAAAATACAGCCAATGAGATCGGCCAGTTATTCAATCTGAAAATAGCACACCTGGAAATTATTTAAATCGTGTGGAAAATATTCACCAATGATAGAACTAGAAATACCACGTGTGGAAATTATTTACCATGCGTGGTATTTATCATCCAATCATTGAAATAGGAAATACGATGCGTGGAAAATAATTTCCACACATGGTATTCCCAGCTCTATCCACGCGTCGAAATTTTGTTTTAGCCAGCCAATGAATCAGAGCTTCGCAAAGGAAGGTCCCTCCAAAATGATGGTTTCCAGTGACTTTGCAGGCTTAGCAAAAATTCTTTGTAATATCCGATGATGTGTACGGTATTGCACATGTATACGTGTGTGACTATATAGCCAGTGAGTCATGGTATTCCTTGACAGCATAAATTGAGTGAATCTGCTTACTGTAAACGATTGTTTAATTGGTAGAATTCAAAAATAGAATTACCACGCGTGGAAAATAGAAATACCACGCGTGGAAAAGAGAATTGCCACGTGTGGAAAAACCAATGAAATACCACGTGTGGAAATTATTTATCACGCGTTGTATTTCCGAGTTTATAACTGGATATTATATATCCAGTTTATACCACGCGTGGTAAATAATTTCCACACATGGTATTCCAGTTCTATCATAGGTGGATAGTTTCCACACTTGGTAAATAATTTCCTCGTGTGGTATTTCCTGGTTGAATAGTTGGACGAAATATTCACACGTGGTAATTACCAGCCAAACCATTGGGAAAATGGAATTACCACGTGTGGAAAAAACAGAAGTTATGACACTGATGGCTTTCCATAGCTAAGCACACGTATCTGGGTTACATTGTACCAGTATTTAACATATATCTCAGTGGCGGCAGCTCTGACCTCAATTGAAAGATATTTCGATCGGCAGGTTAGCGAAGATAGGTTTGTATACGTTTTGGTAATCCTCCTGACAACAAATGAGGAGTTACATTGTATGTGTATGGGTTGCACGGCGTGTTCGAACAACCGATGCACATGGCGGTTTCATTCGTCCATTCACTTAAATATATGCTAGCTCTAGTATTTGTTTTAAGGCCTTTGGTACAGTCCATGTAAGGATCTTCAAACCGGGAACATCGTGTGAAATACAGCTTGTCGGGTAGCTTTTCGAGGTTTAACAAGGTTCCCTACAGGCCTCTGGTGCACACGAGCCAGTTTTACTTGCCCAGTGAGACCAAATTTATGGAAGTCTGTAGTGGCCATTAGCTTGCTTACAATCTTGTATTATAGACGATGACCGTACCAGAGCATATGGTGAATGGCCGTAACAGTCTCCCACAAATTTGGTCTCACTGGTTATGGAGCTTACTAAAAATAGTTGTTTAGCTCCAGCTCCATGCACTGGTCAAGAACAACTGGCTCGTGTGTACCAAGAAGATATAATGGGGAATTACCATGGCTATGCGTCATTGGTATGAGGGAGCAATTGTAGGGCGGTGTGGGGGAACGCGCTGCACGGCATACTCTGTATGGGACCTGATCAACATTAGATGATATGGATACAGATGTGAAGAAGATATAATAGGGAATTACCGATGGCTGCACGGCATACTCTGTATGGGACCTGATCAACATTAGATGATATGGATACAGATGTAAAGAAGATATAATGGGGAATTACCATGGCTATGCGTCATTGGTATGAGGGAGCAATTGTAGGGCGGTGTGGGGGAACACGCTGCAGGGCATACTCTGTATGGGACCTGATCAACATTAGATGATATGGATACAGATGTAAAGAAGATATAATGGGGAATTACCGATGGCTATGCGTCATTGGTACATGTATGAGGGAGCATGTGTAGGGCGGTGTGGGGGAACGCGCTGCACGGCATACTCTGTATGGGACCTGATCAACATTAGAAGATATGGATCTATATAAAGAAGATATAATGGGGAATTACCGATGGCTATGCGTCATTGGTAGGAGGGAGCATTTGTAGGGCGGTGTGGGGGAACGGGTTGCACGGCATACTCTGTATGACCTGTGCCCATTGTAATACGATGGAGTGCCCAATCAAACCAAACCAAACCAAACCAGGCCAAACTATTGAGTGAATCGTCATAATTTGTCGGCTTGTATATCTACGGTTTCAGTTGTGCATATAGAGACTATTACTTATTACAAGCGTCTGGTCCGTCATTCATAATTCAGCCGTCGTCCATTAGAGTATATCCGCGTCCATATGACACGGTAATCAGCTCAATGAGGTTTACATCTAATAGTAAACCATGAGGTGTTCCATCGATCTGAGTTATTCTGTTTTCAGATGGATAATGTTCTCAACCGTCACCTCAGAAGACGTTAACAGTAGATAGAAAAAGCGGTTTACTACCGAGTGGCCCTGGTGAACCTGAACAACGGTGTTGAATGCCATTGCGCAGGTGATCACACCGGATTAATGGGTCTAGATACCTTGAATTTAACCCATTAATAATGAATTTTAGATAAATCTATGAGCTGTATCGAAGTGTGACTTGTGACTTATGACGAAGCCCTTCCTTCTCATTCACCAAACGCTATTTAGACGATCTTCTCGATGTGGATAATGGCTATATAAACGACGCAGTGAAAGATATATATCCACCTTCACTCCATTCACAAGATTTGAAGGAAATTACAGATAGCCCAACTGGCATATCATATTTAGACCTGTATTTCTATAAAAATGAAGCGGGCTTCTCTCTCGTCGACTTTATCACAACAGAGATGAGTACAATTTCGATATCGTAAACTATCCCTTTGTGAACAGTAATATTATAGTGGGACGTGCATATGGCGTAAACATATATCGCCTAGTAGCATTAGCTAAATCCTGTGTTAAACGTGACAAAACATTGTTGTAGAAACTTATAAAACAGGGATATATCACCAAGCCTCTCCACTCAAAGTTTCTCAAATTTGGCGATACATATCGCATGCTGATAGCAAAATACGAGCGTAGCGTGCAAGATCTATGGCGTTACGTTTCGTAACTTGTGTCTAATTCCGCTTAACCCGGGGCTAGGGGTCGTATGAACTCATGTACTTCAAGATCCTCATGGTGCTCATTTGACCATTTTCAATCATAGCATTACAACACATATAAGGGAAATGGAAAGAGGTGCCGACATACTGACTGCGTCACATGACTTCACAGAATAGTCTTCTGGTAAACCTATTCTAAAGCACATACCAAGAATCTAACGATTCATGATATGTGTTGTATCTCAGGTACGCTTTTATTGTACCTGTTCATGTGGCAACTTGGATGGTATGACCACACGGCCCCTAGCACCGGCATAAGCGGCATTAGATACAAATCCAGAGAGCTATGCTGGAAATGCTCTGACAACTCGTATACTGGTAATTGGTGAGCTGTTTCGCTGTGACAACTCGTACATTGGAGATTGGTGAGCTGTGTCGTCGTCAGATGTAAATGACGGCAATTAACACAAAAGATTAGTCTGTAAGGCCCGATGTCGACCCAGCATCAACTTCCCACAAATGCCAACACATATCAAAGACCAAAAGGTCTGTACAGGGGCGGGCCTCGGGGACGAAACGTCCACCAGCAGAATCTCGCCATATACAGGAAAAAATTACAACACATATAAGGGAAGTGGAAAGAGGTGCCGACATACTGACTGCGTCACATGACTTCACAGAATAGTCTTCTGGTAAACCTATTCTAAAGCACATACCAAGAATCTAACGATTCATGATATGTGTTGTATCTCAGGTACGCTTTTATTGTACTTGTTCATGTGGCAACTTGGATGATATGACCACACGGCCCCTAGCACCGGCATAAGCGGTATTAGATACAAATCTAGAGAGCTATGATGGAAATGCTCTGACAACTCATATACTGGTAACTGGTGAGCTGTTTCGCTGTGACAACTCGTACATTGGAGATTGGTGAGCTGTATCGTCGTCAGATGTAAATGACGGAATTAACACGAAAGACTAGTCTGTAACGCCCGATGTCGACTCAGCATCAACTTCCCACAAATGCCAACATATATCAAAGACCAAAAGGTCTGTACAGGGGGCGGGCCTCGGGGACGAAACGTCCACCAGCAGAATCTCGCCATATACAGGTAAAAATTACAACACATACAAGGGAAGTGGGAAGAGGTGCCGACATACTGACTGCGTCACATGACTTCACAGAATAGTCTTCCGGTTAACCTATTCTAAAGCACATACCAAGAATCTAACGATTCGTGATATGTGTTGTATCTCAGGTACGCTTTTATTGTACCTGTTCATGTGGCAACTTGGATGGTATGACCACACGGCCCCTAGCACCGGCATAAGCGGTATTAGATACAAATCTAGAGAGCTATGCTGGAAATGCTCTGACAACTCGTATACTGGTAATTGGTGAGCTGTTTCGCTGTGACAGATGCATCATTCTCTGGATAACATCTTTACAACGAATATCATATGGATTAAGAATACTGATCAGCGATACGGATTTGGTATTTTTGGAACATGATGTCTTGCCGGCATCATTGAAAATTGTTGACCGGTTCACTCTTGCAGGAGACTAGCCTATGTGTATGTATATTATGATTGTCTTTTTGAATTTTGTGCTAGTGCTGGTATATGGAATATCATGTGGAATAGGTCTTTGGATTATGGACGCGGATATTCTTCAATGGACGACGGCTGAATTATGAATGACGAACCAGACGCTTGTAATTTAGTTGTGCATGTCTGAAGAGAATATTAGTCTTTATCTTTCCAGAAATAAACACAGAACAACATTGTTAGTTATACGCTGGATATTCTTTCCACGGTTATATTTTGCAGTTTTCGTCTTGATTCTACATCAATATGGAGAAGACGACGATTCAGGGGCAGCTTTATTCTGTTTATGATTACATCGTTGGTGAGTGAAAACATCATCTTCTATTTGCTGAAAACAATATAAGTTGTTAAATTTCCGCGGAATCCCATCCAGGCAGAAATTGAGCAGAAGAAGACGAGTTGTTTCCTAAATAGTCTTAGAATTAAAAGTTTAAATCAAATTTTACCTTGGGGATCCAAATGACAGATATATTTCTGACAGCAAAGCAAGGCCACGACATCAAACCTTGTAATATTGCGCTTGATGATTGTTTACCACCGAATTCTACATGTAATAATTTCAAAATTTCTAAGTGTGGACATCGTGGATGTCTCACGTGTCCACTCTTTAATACTTCAGCTTCATTTAGTTCCGCGTTAACTGGTAACTCATATTCTCTTAACTCGTATGTTGATCTTAGTTGTTCTACTACAAACTGTATTTATTTAGTTTCCTGTAAGAAGTGTGGTCAACAGTATGTTGGCAAGACCACCCAAAGACTCCATCTTGGGGTGAACGGTCACAGAAAATCCGTTAGGAAAAAGCAATTGCTTATAGGTAGGCATTTTTCTGGACCCGACCACGGCTGGGATAACTTTAGTATTCAGATCATAGACGTCGTCTATCCATCTACTAAGGATTCCCCTTTTGGATTTGAGAGAAAAATCCGAGAGCGGGAATTATTCTGGATGCTAGAACTTGGGTCAGTGTTTCCGTTTGGTTTAAATGATAATGTCAGTGGGTTCGGCAATGCTACAAACCGCCGTTCAAATATATCCAACATTACCCAACTATTTAAACCCCATCAACGGAGACATCGCAGCCATGGTTGGCGAAAGTTTAATAGTTCGATGATTCACGATCATATCACTTTAAATTACTTAGTGGGTTTAACTAACACACCCAATAGTATACATAGCTTACGTACAGTTCTGTATGCGTTACCTCTGAGAGCTTTAGATCAAATAGCCAGAGATATACAACAATCTGCGTCTTCAGGAAATATAATACCATCAAAAATCATTAAAGTATGTCAAGATATAGCGTATTTTCGGTTGTATCGTCCAGTGAACATAATCGAAACATCTCAAGATCGGCTTTTCTTGAAACTCAACTACTTAGATAAAGGACTGGACATCATTAATTTACCTCGAATCCTGAATGACCCAGAGGTACGCAACGCTGTACCAAACTATTTTAAGTTCACAGAACCTCCTTGCATTTCATATAAGTACACTAAATCTATAGCCACCGAAATATTCAATTACTCCAATGCTGTCCAGGAGTTTGACTGGAACTTATACACGTCGGGAGGCTATAGTTGTGATTGTGAATCGTCGAACTTTATCTATACACCATGCAAACATATTGTGACTGGTGACCTTGATCTGGTGAGTGATAAGGATCTGAAATTACTCCTGATGAAAGGACCTAAATATAGAGAGCCAAGAAGAATAAATCTGCAGGCCGACCAGAAGATAGTCCTGTCTGCATTGGAACAGTACGTTATTGATTGGTCTAAGCGAGAAAAAGTTGAACCTACAGTACTCGCTGATTGGCTGGACCTCACCAAGAGCAAGGTCGTTGAAACAATCCGCCATATTGACAGAAGTACTCTTCCCCAAGCAAAACCAGTATTGAGAAACCTCAATTCGCAAGAAGTTCTAGCAAATCTCCAGAGTAAATTCGTCATAGGCCCAGCAGACAAAGCTCCGAATAATATAATATTCATATGCAAATATTACTATTACCAGGTGCTGGTTAAAGAATTGAATGTAGACATACCTTCATCAAATACGTCTACTTACTCCCAAACTGCATTTACTCTGGAAGATTTATCTGGAACCAAACATAACGACATACCAAAACTATACTGGACTCCCAAAATGCATAAATCACCATACAAAGCTAGATTCATAGCTGGTTCTAGAAGCTGCACCACCAAGCTTCTTTCAACCCTATTGACGAGGGCCCTTCAGGAGGTAAAAGCATTTTGGGAAAGGTATTGCGCCATTATTTCTAAGAACTCTGGCGTTGAATGTATGTGGATATTGAAAAACTCAAAATATCTTACGGAAGAAATTGATGCTAAAGGTCACATACCGTACAGACATGTATTCACATGGGATTTCTCGACTCTCTATACTACAATCCCTCATCAGGACCTTATTGACCGTCTAAGTTCATTAATAGTATCTGTGTTCAAGAAAACTGATCGTAGATATATTAATGTCGGAAGCCATAAAGCATTCTTTAGCTCTACTACATACAAGAGATATCATTCATGGGATGTTTCTTTGTTTATAGAGTTGCTTGAATTTCTCATTAAAAATATCTATGTGAAATTTGGCAACACAATATATCAGCAGCATATAGGTATTCCAATGGGTACTAATTGTGCACCCCTGTTGGCTGACCTGTATCTGTTCTCTTATGAATATGACTATATGCAGGCGCTTTCAAAAACCGATCCATTCAAAGCCCGTTCCTTCTCATTCACCAAACGCTATATAGACGATCTTCTCGCTGTGGATAATCGCTATATAAATGACGCAGTGAAGGATATATATCCACCTTCACTGGATTTGAAGGAAACTACAGATAGCCCTACAGGCACATCTTATTTAGATCTCTACCTCTATAAAAATGAAGCGGGCATTCTCTCTCGTCGACTTTATGACAAAAGAGATGATTACAATTTCGACATCGTAAACTATCCCTTTCTGGATAGTAATATTCCAGTGGGACCTGCATATGGCGTATACATATCTCGCTTAGTAGCATTTGCTAGATCCTGTGTTAAATGTGACGATTTTAATCAACGTCACAAAACATTGGTGCAGAAACTTAAAAACAGGGCTATTCCACCAAGCGCCTACACTCAAAGTTTCTCAAATTTGGCGATACATATCGCATGCTGATAGCAAAATACGAACGCAGCGTGCAAGATCTATGGCGCTACGTTTCGTAACTTGTGTCTAATTCCGCTTAACCCGGGGCTAGGGGCCGTATGAACCCATGTACTTCAAGATCCTCATGGTACTCATATGAACAGTCACAATCAAAGCGTGACTGAGATACATCTTTTTTAGATGACGACTCTATAACGAATATTATGGATTAAGAATACTGATCAGCGATACGGATTTGATATTTTTGGAACATCATGATGTCTTGCCGGCATCATTGAAAACTGTTGACCGCTTCTCTCTTGCAGGAAACAAGCCTATGTTTATGTATACTATGATTGTCTTTTTGAATTTGGTGCTAATACTGTTATATGGAAAATGGAATAGGTCTTTGGATTATGGACGCGGATATTCTCTAATGGACGACGGCTGGATTATGAATGACGGACTAGACGCTTGTAATTGCAAGAATAATCCGTATAAGAAATCTCGTCGTAAATTAAATAGCTGTGAAAGAGCTGACAGTGACAACAGACCAATTCTCATTGTATAGTGTTACGGATACAATTTAATCCACTTGATATTATTGGTCTCATTTATTCGACAGATTATTATCACGATTATATAGTTTGGCTTTAATTCTACAGTCATGATATTGTCTTCTCCACATGAACAGCTGCAATCATGATATTGTCTTCTCCACATGAACAGCTGCAATCATGATATTGTCTTCTCCACATGAACAGCTGCAATCATGATATTGTCTTCTCCACATGAACAGCTGCAATCATGATATTGTCTTCTCCACATGAACAGCTGCAATCATGATATTGTCTTCTCCACATGAACAGCTGCAATAACAGCGTGGCTGATACACTAAGGCTACGTTCGAGAATCCATCGTATTCCGGAGTCTGATCGTTAGGTGCCGAGGAATGCTTTCCTGTTAGTCCGGGATGTTAGGCAATAAAAGGGACTGTTTGGTTCAGATTCTTCCAAAAGCACCAAATTTGGCCCCTATGTCGCCCATACAATACCTTTTCGATTTTTGACGGGCGCCAAGGTAGTCGCCCCCTGGGGTCGCCATAATGGCGAAATTCATTATGGCCGCCACCCGGGTTAGAGGTCAATCGTATTTAAAACAACAAAATGGCTAGAATCGTGAATAATACAACTTTTTAGTGGTTATCGGTGTCGGAGAATCTGATTCTGATCTTATTTCAACGATTTGAGGTCAAGGTCACCCTAAAGGTCATTTTGGGGTCAAGTTCGTCATTTGTAGTGGTTTTTAGTCGAGATATACAAACTAACTCATTTTATCGATTTCCGGGGTTGAGTAACCCGAATCTGGTCATATTTTGACAATTTGAGGCAATATTACATGTGAGGTTCACGACAGAGGTCACCCGAAACAGAGATCAACCGGAGGTCAATTATAGGAAACACCAAAAGGGCTAGAACCACAAATAATACCATAGGGCTTTGTGGCATCGGAGAATTAGATTCTAACCTTATTTTGACGATTTGAGGTCATGGTCACTTCATTTGAGAATTAAAGATCAACAGTTGCTACTAAAAACAACCGAAACGAGATTATTCAGGAACAAATGTTACTAAAATACTTCGGAGATGACATCTGCTGACAAAATGCTATAACTATGCCGCTACGTGCATTTAAATGTTCAAAATACAAAACAAAGACCGCTTAAGCAACAGTATACCAATGATCACTTTTACTACCTATACATTCTGGCTTGCGCTCTATGATGGCAGCAATAAATAATACTTGTCATCACCGCCCTCGTTATTAACGCACCCACTTTCGCATTTGCAGAGTGTCGTGTATCGGACATCGGCACAGTTGCATTTGCACCTTCCCGTGCATGCCTTGAGTCAGCCGCAGTGCATGAGAAGGGCATATGCCATAGAAGTGTCGCTGAGAGTGGTCCATACGGTTGCCATGTACTGGTGCAATCTTTGTGCCAGCTCCACTCACTGAAGTCAGGGATTTCCTGCTGGAGTGAAGCGACTCCAGTAGAAACTCGCTTGCAGCAGCGCTTGCTTCACATGCTGCAAAATCGCGGCTTGGGGAGTGGGATGTTTCCAGCGAATTGGTTGCAGTAGTGAAGAGGTGATGCTTGGCCTCATTGACACCGGCTGCACCACATCCCTTGCTGTACATTAGTACGATGAAGCGTTCTATAAGCTCCATATGCACGGACTCGAGAATGTCAGGATCATGGGTGAGAGCCACTAGTGTGTCGGTGGGGTCCAACATACTTGTACAGGCTGCCCAGGCGGTCTTTTTGCCACATCCAAGAAACTGTGAAGTCGTCTTGCACCCCGTTAAGCTGTGAAAGAGAGGTGGTGCCACGGACTTTGACGGACCATCGGAACAGATGGTTTGGACTGGAATGCCACAATACTTTTTCCTGAACCCCTAAAAACCCGAAGTATGAATGGATCAGCGGCTTCTTAAAAAATGGTAACAAAAAGGAGCCGTTTTCATTCATCAGCACACAGAAAGCTCCTTCTGTGTACCCGTTTTAAGTCCGTGTTCTTCAACAGGCGTTGTGACCTCACAATACTTCAACCGTGCAACCATTCCGAGGCGGACACTAGGGTCCTCCTGCATCTAGTACATGCCACGGAGGAGGGTCATACAACAGCCTATGTTCGCACGATGGACAGCGATGTCCGGTCTTTGGAGACCCTCGGTCTATCGGAACTCTTGGTGGACTTCGGTACTGGAAAAAAATATTGTGACATTCCAGTCCATACCATTCGTTCCGATCTCGGTGCGTCAAATCCTTGGCACTACCCCTCTTCCACAGTCTTACTGGGTGCGACCCGACTCCACAGTTGCTTGAGAGCGCAAGCCAGAAGGTATATGTACAAATAATCATTGGTATATTGTTGCTAAAGACATTTAAATACACATAGTTATAGCGTTTTGTCAGCAGATGTCATCTCCGAAGTATTTTAATATAATTTGTTCCTGAATAATCTTCGTTCGATTGTTCTTAGTGGTAACTGTTGATCTTTGACCTTTGACCCCAAAATGGGGTGACCTCAAATCTTCAAAATAAGATCAGAATCGGAGAATGCCACAAACCTCTATGGTATTATTTGTGGTTCTTTTGGTGTTATACCTACAATTGACCTCTGGTTCGGATGACCTCTATCGCGACTCTCTAATGAAATATTGCCCCGAATCGCCAAAATAAGGCCAGATTCGGGTTACTCAACCCTGGAAACCAATAAAATGAGGCAGGTTATATACCTTGCCCCAAAACCACTGATAATAATTTCTCCACAAAATGACCTTTAGGGTGACCTTAAAGGGTGATCTTGACCTCAAATCGTTGAAATAAGATCACAATCAGATTCTGCGACCCCCAGAACCACTAAATAGTGCTATTATTCATATTTCTAGCCCTTTTAGTTATTTAAATACGATTGACCTCTAACACGGGTGGCGACCATATTGAATTTCGCTGAATATGGCGGCCCCAGGGGGCGCCCGTCTTGGCGCCCGTCAAAAATCCAAATAGTATGGTATGGGCGACATATGGGCCAAATTTGGTGCTTTTGGAAGAATGTGAACCAAAAAATCCCTAACAGCCCTGACTATGTAGAGTCATGTGGTTGCCTTTTAGTCGCCTCTTACATATCGCTCCAGTTTTATCAAAGTTTGTCATTAATAAAGCAGCAATCGCTGTTTTATTCAGTTCAACAGTGGCAGTATTTGTTGGTATTGATATCATATTTTATCGTTTGGTTTATACGCCCGTCGATAGACGAGGTTGTATATTGCGATCACGATTTCCGTCCGTTTGTCTGTCTGTCTGTCTGTCTGTCTGTCTGTCCGTATATGAATTATCTACTGCATATCTCCACTGCATGTCTTGGATTGATAACAAACATTGGTTATACCTTACCCATGGGTCAAAGAGGAACCTTATTCATTTTGAGGTCAAAAAGTCAAAGGTCAAGTTCACTGTGATTGAAAATACAAGAAATCATTGAAAATTATTGATTATTCTGTGAGTACAGTTCAGATTCAATGGGGATTTTGATGGCAAAGAAATCCAAGCCTATTGATTTATACCCCTCTGCCAAGTTAGGCCGAACGTTATTGTCTGCTTGGTCCGTCTTTCCGTCTATCCGCCCATCTTGCTTGTTAACGCAATATCTCTTGAACGATTACAGCCAGGCTTTCTAAAGTCATATAACCTACGCAACTGGCGATGGGTCAGAAGCCTAGTAAAGATGACTGACCTTGTCCTATATTATATGTCAAATTTGACTATTGGTCATAACTTTTGAAGGATTACATCTAAGGCTCTCCAAATGCATACTACATTGTACATATGCAACTGTTGATTGACTCGAAGCCTTTCCAATTTGATTGGCCTTGGCCTATTTTATTAAGGTTCTGCCTCATTCGTATGTACGAATATTATAGTTGGTGCCGGAACGAGTGGCTGTGTGGTTGCTAATCGACTTTCTGAAGACTCCGACAAAACTGTGCTATTACTGGAGGCTGGATATGACGACCGAGAGTTCCCCGATATAGCCATTCCTTATAAAGAGGCTTCTCTGCAACTGACAGAATATGACTGGGCCTACAAAACAGTGCCACAGAAGAATACATTCAAAGGATTCAAAGACCAGGTAAAATGATATTTTATCGATTCCGTTAGTTTGATTCCTGAGTTATAGCGTGGCTGGGATACAAATCATGACATGGATCACTTGTTTCTCGTGATGTTTTAGAAATATGCACTCAGTATATCTGTCTGTGACGTCATATGACTTCTTGTCAGTACTCCGACATAGTTTTCCATCACCTTTTAATGTTGTGTTTAATTGTTGCGGGTGAGATTCTGCTGGTGGACGTTTCGTCCCCGAGGATTGCTCTCTGTACAAGTAATCGTGATTGTAGTTTTGTGCTTGTAAACATGGTGAAAAATGAAGCGCTTGGTCGGCGTCGGATTTCACAGGTATTTGTTCTGAATACAAACTTGCATTCAATAAATACGCATGTTAATCAGTGGTTCCCAACACATAACTACTCCCTCGTTTGGGCTGTTTGTTTACTATCTGGCGTCGCATAGTTATCCAAGATAACGTTATTGATTGGTCAGTCAATACGTTATTGATTGGTCTAAGCGAGAAAAAGTTGAACCTACAGTACTCGCTGATTGGCTGGACCTCACCAAGAGCAAGGTCGTTGAAACAATCCGCCATATTGACAGAAGTACTCTTCCCCAAGCAAAACAAGTACTGAGAAACCTCAATTCGTAAGAAGTTCTAGCAAATCTCCAGAGTAAATTCGTCATAGTCCCAGCAGACAAAGCTCCGAATAATATAATATTCATATGTAAATATTACCATTACCAGGTGCTGGTTAAAGAATTGAGTGTAGACATATCTTCATCAAATACGTCTACTTACTCCCAAACTGCATTTACTCTGGAAGATTTATTTAACAATCACAAAAAGTTTCTCAGGGAAAGAGGCATTTGTCTTCCAACCAATCATAATGAGACACCAAAACTATACTGGACTCCCAAACTGCATAAATCACCATACAAAGCTAGATTCATAGCTGGTTCTAGAAGCTGCATCACCAAGCTTCTTTCAACCCTATTGACGAGGGCCCTTCAGGAGGTAAACGCATTTTGGGAAAGGTATTGCGCCACTGTTTCTAAGAACTCTGGCGTTGAATGTATGTGGATATTGAAAAACTCAAAATGTCTTGCAGAAGAACTTGATGCTAAAGGTCACATACCGTACAGACATGTATCCACATGGGATTTCTCGACTCTCTATACTACAATCCCTCATCAGGACCTTATTGACCGTCTAAGTTCATTATTAGTATCTGTGTTCAAGAAAACTGATCGTAGATATATTAATGTCGGAAGCCATAAAGCATTCTTTAGCTCGACTACATACAAGAGATATCATTCATGGGATGTTTATTTGTTTATAGAATTGCTTGAATTTCTCATTAAAAATATCTATGTGAAATTTAACAACACAATATATCAGCAGCATATAGATATTCCAATGGGTACTAATTGTGCACCCCTGTTGGCTGACCTGTATCTGTTCTCTTATGAATATGACTATATGCAGGCGCTTTCAAAAACTGATCCATTCAAAGCTCGTTCCTTCTCATTCACCAAACGCTATATAGACGATCTTCTCGCTGTGGATAATCGCTATATAAATGACGCAGTGAAGGATATATATCCACCTTCACTGGATTTGAAGGAAACTACAGATAGCCCTACAGGCACATGTTATTTAGATCTCTATCTCTATAAAAATGAAGCGGCCATTCTCTCTCGTCGACTTTATGACAAAAGAGATGATTACAATTTCGACATGGTAAACTATCCCTTTCTGGATAGTAATATTCCAGCGGGACCTGAATATGGCGTATACATATCTCGCTTAGTAGCATTTGCTAGATCCTGTGTTAAATGTGATGATTTTAATCAACGTCACAAAACATTGTTGCAGAAACTTATAAAACAGGGCTATTCCATCAAGCGCCTCCACTCAAAGTTTCTCAAATTTGGCGATACATATCGTATGCTGATAGCAAAATACGAACGTAGCGTGCAAGATCTATGGCGCTACGTTTCGTAACTTGTGTCTAATTCCGCTTAACCCGGGGCTAGGGGCCGTATGAACCCCTGTACTTCAAGATCCTCATGGTACTCATATGAACAGTCACAATCAAAGCGTGACTGAGATACATCTTTTTTAGATGACGACTCTATAACGAATATTATGTATTAAGAATACTGATCAGCGATACGGATTTGATATTTTTGGAACATCATGATGTCTTGCCGGCATCATTGAAAACTGTTGACCGCTTCTCTTGCAGGAAACAAGCCTATGTTTATGTATACTATGATTGTCTTTTTGAATTTGGTGCTAATACTGTTATGTGGAAATGGAATAGGTCTTTGGATTATGGACGCGGATATTCTCTAATGGACGACGGCTGGATTATGAATGACGGACTAGACGCTTGTAATTTTAACCTGTGTTTGGCTGGATTCTGCTGGTGGACAAGTTGTTCCCGAGGCCGGGCCCCTGCACACCCAACAAACATAATGAGCACAACTATAAGAAAAAATATGAAGACAGACCCGAGGAACCTTAGTGCAGGTTTCTCGGCCGAGTCTCTAATAGTTCGAAATGCACTAAGACCTTTTTCAATCCAAATGACAGATATATTTCTGACTGCAAAGCAAGGCCACGACATCAAACCTTGTAATATTGCGCTTGATGATTGTTTAGCACCGAATTCTACATGTAATAATTTCAAATTTTGTCTCACGTGTCCACTCTTTAATACTTCAGCTTCATTTAGTTCCACGTTAACTGGTAACTCGTATTCTGTTAACTCGTATGTTGATCTTAGTTGTTCTACTACAAACTGTATTTATTTAGTTTCCTGTCAGAAGTGTGGTCAACAGTATGTTGGCAAGACCACCCAAAGACTCCATCTTAGGGTGAACGGTCACAGAAAATCCGTTAGGAAAAAGCAATTGCTTATAGGTAGGCATTTTTCTGGACCCGACCACGGCTGGGATAACTTTAGTATTCAGATCATAGACGTCGTCTATCCATCTACTAAGGATTCCCCTTTTGGATTTGAGAGAAAATTCCGAGAGCGGGAATTATTCTGGATGCTAGAACTTGGGTCAGTGTTTCCGTTTGATAATGTCAGTGGGTTCGGCAATGCTACAAACCGCCGTTCAAATATATCCAACATTACCCAACTATTTAAACCCCATCAACGGAGACATCGCACCCATGGTTGGCGAAAGTTTAATAGTTCGATGATTCACGATCATATCACTTTAAATCACTTAGTGGGTTTAACTAACACACCCAATAGTATACATAGCTTACGTACAGTTATGTATGCGTTACCTCTGAGAGCTTTAAATCAAATAGCCAGAGATATACAACAATCTGCGTCTTTAGGAAATATAATACCAACAAAAATCATTAAAGTATGTCAAGATATAGCGTATTTTCGGTTGTATCGTCCAGTGAACATAATCGAAACATCTCAAGATCGGCTTTTCTTGAAACTCAACTTCTTAGATAAAGGACTTGACATCATTAATTTACCTCGAATCCTGAATGATCCAGAGGTACGCAACGCTGTACCAAACTATTTTAAGTTCACAGAACCTCCTTGCATTTCATATAAGTACACTAAATCTATAGCCACCAAAATATTCAATTACTCCAATGCTGCCCAGGAGTTTGACTGGAACTTATACACGTCAGGAGGCTATAGTTGTGATTGTGAATCGTCGAACTTTATCTATACATCATGCAAACATATTGTGACTGGTGACCTTGATGTGGTGAGTGATAAGGATCTGAAATTACTCCTGATGAAAGGGACCTAAATATAGAGAGCCGAGAAGAATAAATCTGAAGGCCGACCAGAAGATAGTCCTGTCTGCTTTGGAACAGTACGTTATTGATTGGTCTAAGCGAGAAAAAGTTGAACCTACAGTACTCGCTGATTGGCTGGACCTCACCAAGAGCAAGGTCGTTGAAACAATCCGCCATATTGACAGAAGTACTCTTCCCCAAGCAAAAACAAGTACTGAGAAACCTCAATTCGCAAGAAGTTCTAGCAAATCTCCAGAGTAAATTCGTCATAGTCCCAGCAGACAAAGCTCCGAATAATATAATATTCATATGTAAATATTACTATTACCAGGTGCTGGTTAAAGAATTGAGTGTAGACATATCTTCATCAAATACGTCTACTTACTCCCAAACTGCATTTACTCTGGAAGATTTATTTAACAATCACAAAAAGTTTCTCAGGGAAAGAGGTATTTGTCTTCCAACCAATCATAACGACATACCAAAAATATACTGGACTCCCAAAATGCATAAATCACCATACAAAGCTAGATTCATAGCTGGTTCTAGAAGCTGCACCACCAAGCTTCTTTCAAACCTATTGACGCGGGCCCTTCAGGAGGTAAAAGCATTTTGGGAAAGGTATTGCGCCACTATTTCGAAGAACTCTGGCGTTGAATGTATGTGGATATTGAAAAACTCAAAATGTCTTACGGAAGAGCTTGATGCTAAAGGTCACATACCGTACAGACATGTATCCACATGGGATTTCTCGACTCTCTATACTACAATCCCTCATCAGGACCTTATTGAGCGTCTAAGTTCATTAATAGTATCTGTGTTCAAGAAAACTGATCGTAGATATATTAATGTCGGAAGCCATAAAGCATTCTTTAGCTCGACTACATACAAGAGATATCATTCATGGGACGTTTCTTTGTTTATAGAGTTGCTTGAATTTCTCATTAAAAATATCTATGTGAAATTTGGCAACACAATATATCAGCAGCATATAGGTATTCCAATGGGTACTAATTGTGCACCCCTGTTGGCCGACCTGTATCTGTTCTCTTATGAATATGACTATATGCAGGCGCTTTCAAAAACCGATCCATTCAAAGCCCGTTCCTTCTCATTCACCAAACGCTATATAGACGATCTTCTCGCTGTGGATAATCGCTATATAAATGACGCAGTGAAGGATATATATCCACCTTCACTGGATTTGAAGGAAACTACAGATAGCCCTACAGGCACATCTTATTTAGATCTCTATCTCTATAAAAATGAAGCGGGCATTCTCTCTCGTCGACATCGTAAACTATCCCTTTCTAGATAGTAATATTCCAGTGGGACCTGCATATGGCGTATACATATCTCGCTTAGTAGCATTTGCTAGATCCTGTGTTAAATGTGATGATTTTAATCAACGTCACAAAACATTGTTGCAGAAACTTATAAAACAGGGCTATTCCACCAAGCGCCTCCACTCAAAGTTTCTCAAATTTAGCGATACATATCGCATGCTGATAGCAAAATACGAACGCAGCGTGCAAGATCTATGGCGCTACGTTTCGTAACTTGTGTCTAATTCCGCTTAACCCGGGGCTAGGGGTCGTATGAACCCATGGACTTCAAGATCCTCATGGTACTCATATGAACAGTCACAATGAAAGCGTGACTGAGATACATCTTTTTTTTAGATGACGACTCTATAACGAATATTATGGATTAAGAATACTGATCAGCGATACGGATTTGATATTTTTGGAACATCATGATGTCTTGCCGGCATCATTGAAAACTGTTGCCCGCTTCTCTCTTGCAGGAAACAAGCCTATGTGTATGTATACTATGATTGTCTTTTTGAATTTGGTGCTAATACTGTTATATGGAAATGGAATAGGTCTTTGGATTATGGACGCGGATATTCTCTAATGGACGACGGCTGGATTATGAATGACGGACTAGACGCTTGTAATTCCACGAACGTGATGTGGGGCATTTCTGCATACGCTGCCTGCCATTCTCCGTAACACCACACGACTCGGGCAATGGGTGGGGTGATCATGCTGTCGGCGTGTTGAAGGAGCTTCCGGACGAAGTGCGTTTTGCCGGAACCCGTCGGTCCTGCGATGACGCAAGTGAAGGGATGCTGCCACCGAGGGTCCATGGTAGGAGGTGTATCAGCTGTCGTGGTAACCCGCTCTTGTAAATTTCGTACGAGTGAACTGGAGTGGTGGTGGGTACAACGTCGGTCGTCGTTGTCTGTTCACTGTCAGGGATGATGATGGTGGTGGGTACAACGTCGGTGGTCGTTGTCGGTTCACTGTGAGGGATGAAATCCGGTGGGTTTTCAGACGTAGTGGATGTACTTGGTGTAGGTGTGGAGCTTGGTGTGGAGCTCGACGTGGCTTGTACACGGGGTGTGGTGGTGACTGGGCTCGATACGGGGTTGACTGGTGCTATCTGTAGACCGGTTTCACTGGTGGCTGGTGTTCTCAGTTGGTTAAGTAGCGCGCTGACATAGGCTACGTCGTAAAACACATCTCCGTACAACACAATCAGCAGGGTTAGCACTATCACCACAAAGCCCACTTGCGCTTTGCGCGTTTTGGGAGACGCTGTGTTCAGAGGCAGCTGCTGTTTGTCCATAGCACTGAGGTCGGACGTGGAATGAAGGATGACGGCAGTGGTGTCTGGCTTTATAGTCGTTTCACCTGGTTGGCAGCGACCCAGGAATTGAAAGAACTGGGCCAGTCTTGCCATTTGACGAAATGAAACAGTTTGCCACGTCGACGTTCCGTTTTCAAAATCTGCTTCACCGTGTAGTAGTCTTGCTGTGTTTTTACGACAGGCTGTAATTCCGTCTCATAAAACGTCCCTAGCAACGGTTCCCCTTGAAGATCTTCCAGTTCATAGACTCGCTGCTGTCGGGGTAGGCGCCGTTTAATCAGGAAGTGCTCATCGCTCCAGTTGGGCAAGTAACTTTTCTCGAACTTGCCCTTGACTTTACTGATCCGTACAGGGTCCCCGACCTTGTACACCGCCTTCGGCGTTCGCTGCTATGGCCTGGGGTACAAGACACGCCGGACTTGGGCTTCATTGCGTTGCGTCACGGTAATGGGTCTCTCTCTATACTCCGGTGATAGGCTCGATTGTGACCACTCACAAGTTTCGGGAGAACAGCGATGTACCGCCTTGTATTCTTATAGGTGAAATATTTATACATGCGGCCTTTGAATGTTCTGTTGAACCTTTCCACCACGGAAGCCTTGGTCTCGTTGTACGTATGAAAGAAAAACACCTTCTGGGCTTTCAGAAACTGTTGGAACGGTCTGTTGAGGAATTCCGTGCCTTTGCAAATACAAAGGTTTGCTCCCGGTCTTGAAGATGTCTTTGAACGCCGCTATGAGATTCGCCCCCGTATTCGTCCGGATGGGTACCACCCACGCATACTTGGATAGGATATCGATGCACGTCAAGATATACCGATTCCCATCGTTGTGTTTGGCAAAGGCGCTCATATCGACCAAATCCGCTTGCCACTGGGCATCTATTCCTCCAGTTTCCGTAGAAAATGGCGACGGACAGCTCGATGTAAGGTATAGGTGTCTTGTTTTCTTAACCAATCTCGGACTTGGGCACGTTGTATCCCCTGGGGTTTGGTCGCTCGATAGAGAGCCGACAATGCACTATAGGCCGCCGGACTGTCGGGACTGTAGTATAAGTTATCCAACACCTTCTCCCAGCGCTTCATGGTGACAAAATGGTGATGGACCCTGGCTCTATCGTTTATTTATAACGGGTATATCTTGGGCCGGTGTTTCTTTCTGATTTTCTTCGTTGGCTTCCACAGTGTCCATGGTAAATGACCAGTCCAACTCGTCTGATGACCGCTTGATAAGCACCTGATCTACATCTACCACGGCATCTTCCAATGCAGACCATAGATGAGGGTGAAGGGTAAAATGCACTGTACCCCCATCTAGCCGAGCCAGTTGAGGAAAGAAAGGGCCGCGTCGGATGTACGCATCGTGACACAAGTGGATGAGGTCGCCGTCCAGTTCACCAGACAACACCCGTTTGAATTTGGTCCAGCCCTCTCGGGACAGACGAATGTGGGCCGGGTACGGTTGTGTAGGGTCCGCATCACAGATGTCTCCCACCTCCTCCATGATATCGACCTTATCCGCATACACGTGCAGGAAAACCTCGGGGGTACGCCAGTATTATATGCTCCGTCATGGTCAGTACGTGAATGGTACCAGATTTGACTGTCTCTCGTATTTATAGGGAGAACCCCGTGAGATCAAAGGATCAGGTGGTCATGTCACTGGGCTGACTGAGTCTAGCCGGGTAATCAATGGCATCGTCGTCTGGTTCATGGCTAGACAGTTGCTCATTGGGTTCTGCCGTCGCTTCTCTCAGGGCACGAGCCCACTCCAACTCGTCTGATGACCGCTCGTCCGGTGTAAACAGCTGGTCCACGATAGGCACCACTTTCTCGAAGGCTATCCACAGATCAGGGTCTAGGGTGAAGCTTCGCGGGGGGTCTTGGTAGCGGCCCAGGCCTGGAAAGAAGGGTCCACGGTATACGTAGATGGCATTGTCTATGTGGATGAGGTGTCCATCGAGCTCGCCGCTCAACACCCGTTTAAATTTGGTCCAGCCGTCACGGTGTAGCGTAACCGTATTCGATACGGTCTCAGCGGGCGACCAGCAAACATCTCCACGATCATCCACGAGGGTGACTTTATCTTCATAGACGTGTAACCCCACCTGGGGTGTAAGGGGCAGGATGGCTCGTAGGACGGGTGACATGCTTGATCCAATGACGATCGTTGAATGACGCACACTCTGTCTGACCCTCGTATTTATAGTCAGGTCCCACTGGCAATGCCACAGCGCCAGGGTCAATAGGGCACAGACTATTGTGAGGCCAACCAGCCGTCGCTGGTTCCGGCGTGAGCGCTCGTGGTCCATAGCCCGAGCATCAAGGATGGCTGTCATAGTCCAGTAGTGGTGAGTGATGGCACACCTCTCCATCGAGTGCACTCTGTCGAGGACTGATTCTGTGAACTCGTTCAGGATCTGGCGTCGCCCCTCGTTGTCGTCGCCATCTGCAAACATGGACCGGACCACTGCTCGGTAACCCGTGAGTGAATTCACCACGGTGGCATGCTGTAAAATGCGAATCGCATAGGGCTGGATCTCCGTCATGGCTCTGCCACCGTAGAAATGAAGGTGTGGGATCCAGAGGGACGTGTTTTATAGACCAGGTCACACATGCGCGCGCCTAGACGTCGGGTGTAGTCCGTGATACGTACTATTCTGATGGCTTAGTCCAAAAAAGAGAGCAACAACAACACAGATTACAGATCAATCCTTTTATTATGCGTGAACATCATAGGAATGCAT
>JAVTVY010054394.1:0-30038 GCA_036873755.1 Hanleya hanleyi | reverse complement strand
TGCTTTCGTTTCTAAAATCATTTAAATTCGATGTCTGGTTATATGCACTGCATCTGGGCTCATCCATGCCTTGAAAATGTGCAAAATAGAAGAGATTTCTCGTATATTGATCATGTAAGGAGGGGGATAGCTCATTCCATATTGAATATACAGAGGGCATATATAATATATTTTATCAACTGGAAGGAGAGGTAATATTGGAAAGTTGCACTCATGATATTTAGTCAATACAATTCAATTTCATAGTACACATGTAGTTAGGCCATCGGCATTGGTTTCAGCAAGCCGGTATATGTTGTGTAGTGATAAATTTTCTATTCTCTGGATAAACAAAAATTGGTTGCAATTGTTTCAAACTGTAAAAAATTATCCTTTTTGCCATTTTCCATGATCAATTGAGGTCGCTATACTAATTCGTCAGTAAAAGACGGAACATTATTATATGACTTGCGATTTTGGTTCAGAAAGACGAAATACCAATTTTGTTTTTGTCTACTGCACTGCATGTTACACAAAACATTAGCAATATTACGGTTGGTATTTGAGCGTGGGCTCAATCATAGGCGTTTACTTTTAGACACATCTTCGAATGTTTATTTCAAGGCAGCAAAGACTTTGTCCAACATTGCTCCGTTTCCATTCTACACTGCAATGTATTTCAACAGACAACAGAATACTATAAAACGCAACAATTAACAGCACTAAATTTCGAGTAAATTTGCTTTCTGATTGCGGCTCGACACACAACAATCACACCGTCATACACTCATTCTTTGAAAAGGCAGCTGAGGTAAATTTGACGTCGCACTACATGCCGTGCCGGCTGATTTAAGTGTTTCATTGTTTGACCAAATCCACGAACGAATGCGGTGGAAATGAACATCACTTGGATGGGACTAAACATTCGACAACAAAAGACAACGGCTTCTGCTGAAAGATCACGCTCGACTAAGAACCGTAGTAATGGACAAGAGCAGCGTACTGCCGAAAAAATCTTTATTGCGATGGAATGAACATTCGAAATCCTTTGTCATTCTAAAAGTAATATGCTAATGTTGAAAGTTCACGCTGTTGTAAAAACCGTAATATCTACACTTGAACAACACACTTAACGTTACGCCTTGTCACAAGGAAAAACTCGCGAATGGTGTATGAATGCACATCAATTATTGATATTTGCTTGGAGTTTTTGAAGCATTCGGAAAGCTACAGGTCATAAATACCGACGACAATGGCTTCTACGAAAGATATCCTCCTTCTGGTCTATTAGTTTAATATAAAGAGATGTATTCAGAAGCAAACTGTTACCAGACGAATGCAAGACGAGATTTGGGAAGCCCGAATGAGATATGACCGTACCTGATCTCTCAGACGTGGCGTATTATTGTAGACAGGGACCGACGCTGATAGTCCGTGAGCTACAAGGGGTCACCTTGCACCCACTACAGACCGAAACTATGTTTTTTATGTGCTTTAGGACATGTCAAATAAGAAACAAATTGTTAACAGTCGATAAACTGGGACTCACTACCCCTTTAATCACTTTGAAATTATCCCTGTGTTAATAAGTACAATTTTTGTGAAAATAGGCGGTAGGGTTACAAGAATAGTCTTATCTTTCATAATTATTATCAAATCTTTATAATGTTGGCCACATATTATTCAGCATTGATTGCTGCATCGAATATTTACAAGATACTATCACTATTTGATGGGTATGACGTCACACAGGGACCATACATACAACAGTAGGAGTAGTAACGAAAGCGGGCGTTTTGGGGGTGCGTGAAGGTGTGCTTGAGCGATTGAGGGACCATTCTTGGTCCGAATGCGTCGTGTGTGGTGTCAAAGTGAAGCCCTCGGTATGTAGACCACGACTTGAGGGATCTCCACATGGTCTGTGACGTCATTGGTGACGTCATCAGTAGGAGTAGTAGCCAAAGTAGGCATTTTGAGGGTGTGAAGGAAGGTTTTGGGGTAGAGATGGACCATCCGTGGTCTAAATGGACCGTGTGGGGTGTCATCTTGTAACTCTCTGCATGTAGACAACGAATGGTATGGTTTTTGTTGGAAGTCGCATCGTGCTACTCATGCGCAGTTGAGCAGTAGTAACAAAAGGTGTCATTTTGGGCATGGTCAATGACATGTTTGGGCAATCAAGGAGCCCATGTTTTGTCCAAATGGACAGGTTGGGGTATCCTAGCGAAACTTACGTGGGATAGTCAGACAGGCGTGTTTTTTATTGGAATTCAGGCCAATCTGCGCATGCGCATTTGGGATGTAGTAAGTAAAGTGGTAATTCTGGAGGTGCGCAGGGGTATATCTGAGAGATTGCGGTCTTATATCTCATCCAAAGATGGAGTGTAGGGTGTCATCTTGAAGCTCTCGTGGTGTACACCACGACTTGAGGGATTTCCATGTCATCTGTGGCGTCATTGGTGACGTCATCAGTACGAGTAGTAACGAAAGCGGCCATTTTAGGGGTGCGTAGTGGTGTGTTTGAGTGATTGAGGGACCATTCTTGGTCCGAATGGGACGTGTGGGGTATCATATCGAAGCTTTCGTGGAACAGCGTCCAACTGGTCCGGTGTGTCATAGAAGTAGGCGATATGGCTAGCATGCGCAGACAGCAAAGAGTGAAAAAGGAGCGCTGGAATGGAATTTTAGCCTCGAGGTGAACCATCCGTGGTCCGAATGGTTCGTGTGGGGTTTCGTAGCGAAGGGCTCGTAGGGCAGCGTCGGATTGGACTGGTGTGTAGCCTAGTATCATCATTCTGCAAATGTGCAGTCTGACAGTAGTATAGAGCTCTTATCCAATCAGAAGCTGCCATTTGAGAAACTACAGAGCTCGGAGCTGTGGGATGGGTCGGTTGAGAACTTGGAGCTCGTAGCTCTCGAAGTCGGTGCTCTTGGAGCTCGGAGCTCGGAGCTCTGGGGTCGGAGCTTGGAGGTCTTGGAGATAGAAAGTGATGTCAATGCAGGCATGCACACGTACCTGTGGTGCACCCTGTACATTATAGCCTGTAGCGGATATGGTACACCAGGATGCGTGCGATAATACCAGTCCAATCCGGCGCTACCCCACGAGCCCTTCACTACTAAACCTCACGCAAACCATTCGGACCACGAATGGTCCACCTCGAGTCTAAAATCCCATTCAAGTGCCCCTTTTCCACTATTTGCTGTCTGCGCATGCTAGCCATATCCCCTACTTCTATGACACACCGAACCAGTCGGACGCTGTTCCACGAAAGCTTCGATATCATACCCCACACGTCCCACTCGGACCAAGAATGGTCCCTCAGTCTCTCAAACACACCACTACGCACCCCTAAAATGGCCGCTTTCTTTACCACTGGTACTGATGACGTCACCATTGACGTCACAGATGACATAGAAATCCCTCAAGTCGTGGTCTACACCACGAGAGCTTCAAGATGACACCCTACACTCCATCTTTGGATGAGATATATGACCTCAATCTCTCAGATATACCCCTGCGCACCTACAGAATGACCACTTTACTTACTACACCCCAACTGCGCATGCGTAGATTAGCCTGAATTCCAATAAAAAATACGGCTGTCTGTCTATCCCACGAAAGCTTCACTAGGATACCCCAACCTGTCCATTTGGGCCAAACATGGGTTCCTTGATTGCCAAAACATGGCATTGCCCACGCCCAAAATGACACCTTTTGTTACTACTGCTCAACTGCGCATGAGTAGCACGATGCAACTTCCAACAAAAACCATACCATTCGTCGTCTACATGCGGAGTTACAAGATGACACCCCACACGGTCCATTTAGACCACGGATGGTCCATCTCTACTCCAAAACCTTCCTTCACACCCTCAAAATGCCTACTTTGGCTACTACTCCTACTGATGACGTCACCAATGACGTCACGGATCATGTCGAGATCCCTCAAGTCGTGGTCTACATACCGAGGGCTTCACTTTCGACACCTCACACGACGCATTCGGACCAAGAATGGTCCCTCAATCGCTCAAGCACACCCTCACGCACCCCCAAAACGCCCGCTTTCGTTACTACTCCTACCGTTGTATGTATGGTCCCTGTGTGACGTCATACCCATCAAATAGTGATAGTATCTTGTAAATATTCGATGCAGCAATCAATGCTGAATAATATGTGGCCAACATTATAAAGATTTGATAATAATTATGGAAGATAAGACTATTCTTGAAAGCCTATCCCCTATTTTCACAAAAATTGTACTTATTAACACAGGGATAATTTCAAAGTGATTAAAGGGGTAGTGAGTCCCAGTTTATCGACTGTTAACAAGTTGTTTCTTATTTGACATGTCCTAAAGCACATAAAAAACATAGTTTCGGTCTGTAGTGGGGGTGCAAGGTGACCCCTTGTTCCTTCCCACACATGTTCACAATTACCAGCACTGAACCACAAACATGTCACGTCACAGGAATCAGTCGAGACGACATTAACTCCCCGATTGGATTACCTTCTATACAAATGAACCTACATCATGACATAAACCATGAGAAATTCATGGAACCAATCCTGGCTTCAGGACGTTATCCATCTAATTTGGAAGACAGGATGAGCTTCGGAAGTTTTGTTCCTGCTTTTTCAAATAAGAACAGAATAGATTCGTGCCGGGTCTCATTTCAGTTCTCAATGATGTCGGCAAAACAGCGTGATCATCACATTCTAGTATTGAACTTCCATGTTGTTGTTGTCTGGAGAATAATGTTACTCTGTCACTCTTTGACGATGACTGCTTAGCAGGCACAGCACGCACCACCCTTTTGCTCATGAGAAACATTAATTTTCATACGAAATTCCGGTTGTAGTTCCGGTCACAGAACTGTCCAATACGAAGTGAGCTATCCAATAATATAACAAAATATTGGAGACATGTGATTATATACAATATAGTTGGAAAAACCGCACAGTTTTACAGAACTATGCGATATGCAAGTCTTTTTGGAACATACTATCCAAAAGCTGGTAACTGACTTCCGTGCGGTCCGTCAAAGGAAAAGGTGAGTTCCATGCGGTTTATTAATGCAAAAAAAGATAATAAAATAAAACGTTCGACGATTTATGACCACATGCATTACGTCTATATGACGTTCAATGATCCTAAGACAAGTTTCTCACGTCTATTTTCAGCAAACAACACTATTATATATTTTAAACTGACTGAATATAATCTTTTAGAACATTTATTCGAAAGCAAATTCGCTTTAGCTGGTATTCAGACAAAGGACATTGGATTATGGACATAGAACGGATAAAATAAATGGGAGCGGTTCCGATTGTAAGAGTTCATGACATTTTTCACCGGAAACTTAAAACCGTACCTCGTGCATGTTCATATAAATGTGACAAAAACTAGCACAAAAGTTGCAGCTAATTGATGATCTGGTAGAGTGACTGTCCCGAAATTGACATGGCATCAACGAAAATGATTAATAGCAATTAATAGCACTATCTAATAGCAATTAATCACGTCATATTGATTCAAATGGATAAGGATTTTGTAACCAGATGCAACAAGACCCACAGCTAATGCTCCATCAGAAGGAATTGTATCAGTTTACACATATTTTAATGCCCCAACCATGTCAACAATTGCAAGAGGACTGGCGACAAATTTTAATCCACGTACTTAGGAATTGCATCGTTTGGTCATATAGACACACTGATCAACCGTGCACTTAATCGATGGAAGGTGGGAGCAGAGATCAGCAAGGTTACAGAATGCGTGCCCAAAAATTCGACTTGGACAGATTTGTGACGTTGAGAAATCCTCAGAGAAAGGGGAGACGGTTTAGCGATATCGATCATCTTTTGAATAATAAATACCGATCGTTGAACCTAAGAAAGATTGCGAACAAATTAAATCTGGATTAAACTCCACTCCGGAATGCAAGTTTAGCTGTCATTGAAGTATTGGAGTACGAATATACGTTTACATCGCACTAATGTATCCAAGAGTGAGCATAATCATAACAGTGGTTAGTAGGAACGAGAATATTCATGCTCATTATTATGCTCTATCTTCCTCCCGTCGTGCCATGTTTGGCATTCTTAGATGACCAGTAAATTCTCATTAAGGGCGGTGTGAGAAATTGAATTCGATAAAACATGCGGAATTGGGATACGAAAGGCATCAAAAAGAATGTAGTCGGGATGAAGATAGACGGTATAAGAGAGATGAATGTGAAGATTTTCGAATTTGAAATTTGGGCGTTTTTTGAGTACTGTGCTGTGATCATTGTTGTCTTTCTGTACTCCACAAGTATGCCCAATACATACCAGTCATGATAAGATAGGTTATCGCCGTTCGTTAATCATTCACCAAGTGGACACCCTATGTGGTACAAGGGTCCGAGCTCGGTCAATACTTGGATGGGTGACCATTTCTGTCATTCGCACTATTTTACACTTAATATTACACAATAAGAAGACGAATACAAAGTCTTCATATATCACATTTATTGATTTTCAGTAACCGGCTCCGAGAATGTATTTTAAACACTCACCCAGAGGTAATCGTGCAGATTCATACAGGTCGTGTTAAGAAGGGCATTCGTATTAACACCCACAAACAAGTATTTGATATGACGATGTAAACAGGTATAAGACGGAAGTATGGAAGTACGGACGGTCATTGGAACGACAGTAAATTAGGCTTTAATATGCTTTAGTGAAAGCTCCATGGACAGGCTATCTTACAGCTAAATGTTCTGTTATTTCAAATAACTCAATACGTTCATGTTCAGTCATTTTGACATCGCTTGCTTAAAGTGTATTATCTTGCTTTTATTAATTCTACTTGTACAAGCTCCAAGTTCCTCGGAAGACTTGTGATCGTTTAAATCTTTAAAGAAGTGTTCATATGAATCAACCCTTGAGAGAAAGACTCGTTTCCACCACCCTTTTAATGTTGCGTTTAATATCTGAGCTCAGATGGTAAGAGCAACACTACGATGACGCTCAATTCCCGCTGGAGGCTAATGTATTCTTTCTTTCAAGTATTGTTTTATATATAATGGTGCAAACATGCTTCTTGGGGGAGGGGGGTAAATTTCATATCAATTGTCATTTCTGTAAGAAATGATCAGTAACCCGAGATCAAATATTGTGTTCTATAGTAAACTTAAGAAATGACATAAACACCAACACAATCTGTGAAACATTGATTAATAATTAATGTTATTTCTTTGTCTCTCCTGGTTTACGTACTTTGTATTTCTCTATTTTCAGTCTCACAGTCTTGCAAAGAGGGGTGATTTTACACAAGCTCGTCGTCTGAACTGCTGTAGTTGTTGGCTGATATTTATCAGTATCTTCGCTTCTCTCTCTCTAATACTAACTGTTATTTTACTGAGAATCTATGGCCGCATCCCTGAACCCTTTTAACATATCATCATGTGCTCTTTCTGATTGGTTTCGCGGAAAGGTAACAGGTTTGGGTGAACTTTATTCAAAGTAAACGGAACAACGCGATGACGGAGTATGCAGTGTTAGCTATCTCGAGACGCCGTAAGACATAAGGAACTGTATCATTATGAGGCCTTCCAGGGCTCGCCGATCCCACGGATTCTCTTGCGACCGATTGGAGGTTAAATAGCAAACCAGAGGATGTTTGTTGACCTCGTGTGCACACCGACCTGTATAATACACCAAGCTTAATCCGGATTGCATCACTGATGATTTATGGTCACAGTTATGACCTGGTGTTAACATTGTCCTGGATAACAATGTGAGTGTGCGTTCGGTACTCCAACACAGCATTACTTCAGGCAAGGTCGTTTTGGAGCACCCATTCCATTATCGCGTTCAGTGTCGAGACGTCGACGTGTGATCTCATT
Organism: Hanleya hanleyi; assembly: GCA_036873755.1. Taxonomy (NCBI): domain Eukaryota; kingdom Metazoa; phylum Mollusca; class Polyplacophora; order Lepidopleurida; family Hanleyidae; genus Hanleya; species Hanleya hanleyi. The sequence continues at coordinate 22,166 of JAVTVY010054394.1, read as the reverse complement.
GTGTAGTCGTGTGATGATACAACTATATTTGGTGCTCTCAGGCTTTCAGTTGAAAGTAGTGATATCTGAATGGAACATTTGGACAAAATTTATTTGAGCCCATCTTGAATTGACGGTTCAGGTATTTTTCTATTAGCTGTACAATGTCTAGCTTATCTCAAAAATTATTGTGAAAGTTTATTTCGACATATAGACTATTTCTTGGCCAAAGATAGTCAGCCAGCAAAATCACAAAGTAGAGGTTGTACTATTTCCATTGTCCTAACGCTGTTGGAAATTGAAACATTTGCGCTCATACCACACTAGATAGATTATTAGTTATAGGCCCACTTCTCCAGAGTCAATGAAAAGTAGCATAACAAATAAGAATAATGATTACAAAATCGGTCCTGTATACTAGTAACTATGCAATATTATTTTGAACGTGAAGGCCGTGGTTTCTTATATATCAACCAATTTATGTTCGTATACATTGGGTAATAATCGTAGAATCTTCGCATGACAAGCGTATGTCTTTCTGCTTCAAACATAACTTGGCAAGCGATCAAAGAGACTAAGCTAATATGAGATGCAAATCTCCATTGTCGTGCTATCAATTAATACCGTAACATTGACGGGGACGCCACGGACAAGATATCTACGTATTGGTTTGTCTTTGTCTAGCTGCCTTGCTTGGAATCTTCTAAATCATCTGGCTTTAAGTTTTAGAAAATTACCAAATAGCTCATCAGCATCATTTTGTTTGTCAAACAGGTTCCTTATTTGCCGAAGTCTGCCAATTGTTCCATCTTTCACTGAGTTAGGTCTTGCCATTTCAAGAGACAACTCTCTTCGTTGTGTCGGGGTTTCTCGTTCCTGAAGAAAAATTGGGGGTGTGGGATTCATTCGGGGAAAGATAAGCTCACAGTTATCTATCGTTGATACAGCCAGAAAGACAAAAAAAGGCGCTCAAGGAATTCTACCTTGGTTGCGATGGTTCCTTTCGAGACACATAGTATGCTCACCATTGCTCGACCTGAAATCGTTTTACTGGAGTACGGTCTGACGTTTCTCTGACCGCAAGCGTTGTATGAATATAGGATAAATCTCCCCAATATTGTTGGCAAGAGTGGTAGATCCTGAGCTAAATCACCTCAGTCGGCTGCTGGACAGAACGGTAATATAAGGAAAGCGGATAATTTCTATAATACCATAATATCACATTAAATAAGGCATGCTGAGGTTTATATGGAGAGATATGATACAATATGACTGGACTCTTGAAACCCTGATTAACAAGAAATAAACTGACCATCCGTGTTGGGATTAGTTGAAACTAGCGGTTGTTGCGTCATTCACTGACTGCTGCAAGCAGCTTGCGGAGACAGGAAGCAATTTATATTACTTATCAAGCTGACAGTCAGATCGAACAATCCAAGAAATGGATTTCGTGAGCATCGCCATCCGAGTGTTCAAAGGTCGGGCTATTTATACCGTTCGCATTGCACACATGTTGGATCTTACGACGGACAGATGAGGGAACTCATTACTATTTCAAAAATCCAATGTTCGCCGTTTTTAGTTGCATGCGATCTGCTTCGTTACCTCTTCTGTCAAGAAAGACAATCGTATATTCAGGTTCTTTGCTTTTAATCCACCACAGAAAATGTCCATATGTGAAAGCTTATGCGAATTTATCGAATGTTCATGATCTTCTTACCGAAAAAATTGTTTTATTCAATAATTTGTTGCTTATATACAATGGGGTATGTTGGCAGTTTGCTGCAGCCAAACATCCATTATCACTGTTTTAGGAATGGGCCTATGACGGTTCTGTTATTAAACTTCTGAATGGGAAGACTGCTTTCAAACATATGCAAACAATGAGGCTTGCCCGATGTCACGGCGATAAATGACCCTTCCCGGTGAGTATGAATGAACTCTTGAACATCATTCATACAAGGTTAGTTCAATTTTTTATTCCCATGAATCATGGGTGTGGAGCCAACTGTAGAACCAATTGGTTTTCAGTTTGATTTTAGATATCAAAGATTTCCGTTTTAACAATTTCTTTCCGAATGGAGCCAGATTTTAGTAGCTTAGTTCTGCGTTGAACAATCTGTTCCACATTGTGTTTACCTATGTGCCCCAATATTTGTGAACCAGTTTCGCGGTAACCAATAGAACCAGAAGCAAGCAACTAACATGTATTGTATGAATGGTAAATGGAACTTTCGGATACCGACATGGCAAAGTAACGTCAGCTATATTGTAACCAAACTGTCCAGTGACCACTTGTGACATTCTGTGAGATTTTAAGAGTTACTTGTAAATTATCGAATATCGGATAAATTCAATCTCTTTAAACAAGATCTGACATTTAACATTATAGTATAGGAATCTCTTGGATGTCGGCGAGAGTAATTGTCTTGCTTCAATGTTGATCATTGAGATCGATAGGACGTTCATTGTCGTTTAAGTGACCTATATTGGTAATTTACGGCGTCGTTTGCTATTACAATGGTAACGTACGAAGGTTATGGTCTGGCATTAATCGATACCTGAACGAGCGGCTATACTCCAAGATACACTCTGAATAAACGTCTCACCCAACATGACCAAAGCAAACATGATCGCTGGAGCTTCAATTGAGATGAATTGGTCAATCATATAAAAGCCACATGGACGATATACATCTGCAAAATTGACTAACTTGTATGGGCAATCATGTTAAAATCGAACCAAGATTAATTTTTGGTAGCAAATTTCACTAACTTAACATGACATTTCCATCGAAGACATCTCTAACAAAATAACCCGAAGAGCCAAATGCTTATGTGGATTATTTTCAAGCTTACGAACAACCATCACTGGAGTCAGTCGTATTTTATTCCATCAAATAGTACAAGCTCTTTCAACAGATGCGTTAGCATAAGCAAAAAACAACAACCCGAATAAATAACATCGGAGATTTAAGCTCAAGCACAAATTTCAGTGATGATTGCTTCAAGGAATACAAGCGGATTGAAGAGTCGTGGAGTATAAAATGGACCTCGGTTTCTCTACAGATGTCGAATTTTGCAGCCGTAGATTTCTGCCCGATGCCCAAAACCATGTCGTGTTATCGTTATTGTTATCGCCACATTCTGTTGGTGGCTGACATGTATACAGGTCTCGAAATCCACAATATATTTTAACCCATTCATTAACGTCCTTACGGACAGCGCCGGCCCTAAAGACTGGTATTACGAGTAACCCAATCAGCGACGATGTTTTAGGAGCGGACGGCAAGTCTACACTGTCACATGATCTTCTCAAGCGAAAGACACTGGGTGACAAGAATATGTGGTTATCGTCCACTGTACACATATACCAGACGAAAGGGACGCAAATCTGTGTCGATATTTGATTTGACTGAGTTCTCGCAGATGGATTATAACCAAGCCATTCGAGAATCTCTTGTGGTATTAATATAAACCTGTGGGTTCATATTTTTACTTGTTATATGGCCCCAACATCAATTCATGTTATGGGTCACTTTTGGCATATCTCCCGGAAGTGTTCATCAATAAGTTATTTTTGGTTCTCAAACAATGAGGTCGTATTGTCGGAGTTCTGCTTTTCTCATGGAATTTTAAATTACAAAGAACTTCTGTAGGATTACAAGCAGGGAGCACGAATATGATTCAGAGGAAACTGGTGAAAATTCCACTAGCAGAGGTTCCTTTTATCGGAAAGGAGATGGTACGATAAGGCGGAATTTTGGCCTATACGTGGTGCGGTTTTAATCGAAAAAATAAAATGTCCTCAAAATAATTATGTTTTAATGTAACGACAAGAGAAACTGTATGTACACAATATGTAGAAGTTCTAGTTCGATTGCGTTATCATTGTTGTCATGTGCTATTTCGTGAAAAAAGGGTCTAAATCGAGTCATTTAAAGACACATTTAGACACCAAGGACCCGTTAGACCAAAAAGATTTTCCAGCAGTATAACGCCATCGCACATCACCAGGTTCAATTGCGTTTTGGACCAAGAGGTCCTTCATGTCTAAATGTGCATTTAAATGACTCGAGTTAGACCCATTTTTCACGAAATAGCACATGCTGCGGATTTCAGTTTCATGCCATAACAATAATTATGAAGCAATCGAGCTAGAACTTTCACATATTGTGTACATATATTTTCTCTTGCCGTTACATTGAAACACAATTATTTATAGGCATTTTATTTTTTCGATTTCAACCGCACCACGTATAGGCCAAATTTCCGCCTTATCTTCTTACTCTGGCAGGCGGTGTGCTTCATAAAAAACACACCGACAATCCACTTTAATGCTGCACGCAACAAGAGATGACAGTAATCATGTCGGAGAAACCAAATGACATAATTGCGAGAGACTAGAATTTAGAACATATGTGTCTGCCCTTCCTGGATCATTGAGGTATACAATGACGGTAGAAGGGATTTTTATTTTAGAAAAACGAGGACAACATCAGAAGATAGTCAACAAATGAGATCTATGAGTTCCATGACGTTACGTTTTCCCCCAATATTATCCAAATTAAGCTTCTAAAGCTCTTATAATTAATCATAATAACAAGATGTGTAGAATAGTTTTATTGTAAAGTGTAACTTTTCGAGCTTATGTAAGTGAACGTCGTCGAACAATTTGTCTTGCGTTGTTGTTTCGTACGAGAGAATGACGTTTCCTTTCGTCTGCCGTTCAACGTCCTGCGGGTGCCATTTCATCTCAGCAAGAGATAAGGCCCATGGCTTTAAAAATAACTTGTTCATCTGACGTTCAGTTCAGTTTATTAAGAAGTTGGCAATATCTTTTATGTCATGATGACTTTCAACAGAAAAAAAATAAACCATTGATTGCTTCGAGCTTCGTGAATGCGGCTTATCTTATATGTGATTTGTGTGATCAGCGGTGTCCCAGCAGACAGGGGCCTGAAGATAATACGATCATGCCCGCTCCTTTATTGTGATGGTATCATTATCAGATTTTCTCCTAGTCTTGGGAATTATCCCGATAGAATAACAAGACAATTGTAATTCTCGAGAGCAATGGCTATTCTGTGCGTTACATAATAACATTGCCCCAGGCTGAATGATTAATTAGAATAAAGTTTTGAATGTGGGAACAAACATAAATATATATAGTAAGCCTTTTTGATATCATCCCAAGGACAATTTTCTCCAGGGTATTTCGGTTCGAGAAATGGGCTATAGACCCATGGTTGTACAATCTTTAACAGTCTATTTTGTCTTTATGTTTGACATGGTTGTAGGAGGAGGAGGCGGGGGTAATAGTGACAGTTCTGATATTGTCTTCATTGAGAAATGAATGACTTATGAATACCATACTTGACAATCTATATATCGTTTGTTTGCGGTCGCACTGTGTCTCAGAAAGGACCGTTAACTCCGGAGGAAATTTGGACACGTCACAAAAGAAGTAGTCTGTCCGGTTGCAGCTTTTCATTGGTCGAGATAATTTTGGGATTCGATATTGAACGTCAGTCATATCAAATAATTAACGGATGGTAATATCTTAAGGGAATTTCACGTATTATGGGATAAATATATAACCCATATCACAGTAGAGGGGAGTTAGTCGTTTGTTTCAATTCGAACAGGGTTTAAATGTTGGTTAGCCCGAAGACGGCAGTCTTCCAAACGGGAAATGCAGTTGCATTTCGAAGAAGTCAGCTGAATATATTCGTTATACTCATTCATTTGACTGCGTTGGTTGTATTGATTTCACTGGAATTCGATGGGCACATCTGAACTAATTCCAACAGAGTGGATGAGTGAGTGAGTGAATATTATTTAACGTCGCTTTAAAATCGTACTGCTACTGTGACTCCGGCTGGTGAATTGTTTTATTTTAACATGCGATGGAATCAGCAGATGGATTGTTATATTATTAAAGCAACTTTGAGTGGAGGTCCAGTAAAACCAAAGGCTTGAACGTTGCAATTCAAGAAAACAAATATATGCGCGTATTTCACGAACATAACATTTGGTTTTCAATCATTCTTGTGTTCGTAACGGAAGAACTGCTGACCCAATTTCGGCAGACTCTACCCAATGTTTCACTCTTCCCAATAATGGGTTTTTAATCCACTCGATCATTAGCTACGAATCTGTCTCAGCAGAGTACGACTTGAGGCAGATGATATACCCAGGTGTATCTGGGAGATAATTATAAGCATAAATACCTCGTTCGTTCTAACCTCTGTTATGATTAGGCACACAAGTGAAAACACTGATACAGCGAAAAATGTATAAACCTATATTTGAATGTATAAACTCCAATACTCCAGTGAGAGCTAAACCTGGAATAATCACTTCCCCGGAGTGGAATGATTGCAGGGCTTAATCGAAATTTAATTTGTCCTCAAGCGTCCACTGATCGATAATAAATGTTACGGTGCCGGGTTTTTTTTATTTTTTTATTTCCCTGTAAGAAAATCGATAATGGGTAACTGCTAACCGTCTCCCTTTTTTCAAGCGATTCCTTGCAGTCATAAATCCCTCAGGTCGACTTTCTGGACACGCGTCGATAACTTGTACCGGTATCTGACCTCACCGGCCATCCACTAAACTTAAGATCGATCAGTGTATATAAACCAATCGATACGATTCGTCCCAGTGGAGAGTTAGCTATGAGTCTGGTTGCATCTCGCATCTGAATAATGCTTAACCGTTTGAAGCAAATGTGATTAAATTAGGATCATTTCAGTTGATACCGTGCTATTTCGGGATTTTCACTCTTACTATATCACCACTTGGCTGCCACTTTCGTTTTTGTTTCCTTCACATTTATATCAAAATATTTTACACATATATCGATGTTTGGTTTATATTTCCAGCTGATAAATCTGCGTCAAGTGGTCGAGCAACGCCCCATTATTGTATCCGTTTTATGTCCATAATGGAATGCCCCCTGTCCAAATAGCACATGAATCTCTCCATGTTTCAATTGTTAAAGGAGATGGTACGACAAGGCGGGATTTTTGCCTGTACGTAGTGCGGTTGAAATCGAAAAAAAATAAAATGTTCTAAAAATAATAGTTTTTTAATGCAACGGCAAGAGAAAATAAATGTACACAATATGTGAAAATTCTAGCTCGATTGCATTATAATTATAGTTATGACATGATGATGGAATCCGCAGCATGTGCTATTCCGTCAAAAAGCGGTTTAAACACGAAGGACCCCTTGAACCAAAACGCCATTTAACCTGGTGATGTGCGGTGGCATTATATCTCCACTGCTGGAAAGTCGTTTTGGTCCAAGGGATCATTCGTGTCTAACTGTGTGTTTAAATCACTCCTTTTAGACCTTTTTTAACGAAATAACACATGCTGCGGATTTCAATTTCTTCTCATAACTGTAATCATAACGCAATCGAGTTAGAACTTTCGCATATTGTTTCTCTTGCCGTTACATTAAGATACAGTTATTTTGAGAACATTTTAATTTTTCCGATTTCAATCGTACCAGTTGACCTCTGTTCTCTTGTAAGAAACCACCTTGTCTTTTTCTTATTTCTATTTCATTCACATTTTGAATTGATGCTGTCATACGGAATAGGTCTTTCGATTATTGAGGCGGAATTCTTTCTTTGACAAAGGCTGAATAACGAATGTCGGATCTGACGCTTGCTATTATCTAGCAGTAATCTTCATATGAATGGATGCACCGCTATTTTGTCTTCAACGGATTTATGATGCCGTTACAGTGGGATCGGTTATCTGCTCCTTTTTGTGGCATTATTTTCATGGGCGTGCTGATCAATCCACCGTCTGGTATTAAAAGCCGCTGGGAAAATTGTACATTTCGTGCAACTATAGGAATCTAAGGGAATCTGATGGTGTAATTGGTAGGGGCGAAAAATAGATGTCCCAGAGGTTTAGGACATAATCAATTTGCGAACTTACACTAATTGTAATTCCTGGCGCTCTTTTCTGTCTATAATATATTAGTTGAATAATGTTATCAGTCTAAGCTCCTGCAGAAGTCAGTATACGTATTTCATTACTTACAAATGCAGCATGTTCCCTCGAGAATAAGCATATAGACAATGACCTCGCTCTGACTGATCCTATATACGCAACATCATATCCGGACATATATCTTATTAAAATAACGTCCATTTTACGACAATAGCGGCGAGTACAAATTTGACATAGTCAACGTCTATTCGGGCAGTATATATAATATAGCAAAAGGACCTGCAGAGGGCATCTGTTAGATCGTGAGAAGAATGCGACGATTTCAATCAACGTCACAAAACACTACTTGAGACATTGATACATTAAGACAATACCAACAAGTGGCTTGTAGAAATGGCGATGAATATGTCAGCTACACTGAGCTCAACATGGCCAGGTTGTGTCTGAGTCACTTCAGCCAGGGCTGGGCCCTATGATACCATATTAAGCAAGATAATTTTTAAAAAGCCACTATCAAAGCGTGGTTGTCATATATAATATCATACAAATCGACTTGGAAATTCATTTGCCTGAAAGAATATTTTGCAGCGATGCGAACTGATGCTGTCGTCATGTTTTGCCGGCATCAGTGCCAAGCAAAATGATATTAGACACGAATATCTACTATTGTATATGGAAAAGGTGACAACGAGACTATACTTCGGATCTCATTCTGAGGAATCTGGAAAGGAGGATTATAATGAGCGTGTCCCACAATTTATGTCATGATCATTGTCCATTATTGAAGAAAGTTTGTCAATGAGTGTGTTAATGTACACGACGTGACAGATCGGTGGTGCTGTAGAAGTAATTGTGCACATGTGTTTGGACGACTGGAACGATTTATTGTTCCCCCGCATCTCAGGGTCGGCCCCCAGTTGAGAGATCAGGCGCGGTAATATTCTCATCGAACTTCTTAGATTTCTTCTCTCACACATTGACTTCTCTTTGGATTAAATGCTAATCTTTGTTGGCAGAAAGCTATTTTCCCGAGAAGGTTGTCTCTGGTGTTTTGGACAGATAGTGATTAGAGTGTGCTCAGAATTCCGAAAACATATCAACATAAATGTGGCGGCTGTATGCCGTGCGGTAGTCGCAACGTCTTCGAGACAAACGCAAGACACGATGTTATAATACAGATCCAGATTGCAGTGTCAAAAGAGTAAGAAAGACATTTGAACCTCGAATAATTTGAGTATAGCTACAATACATCCCCAAATTTATTCATTATCAATGTTTAAAATTATTCAATCACCAGTTTCAAAAATCAAACTGTATTTGTTTTGCTGGTAATAGATTTGGCAATGAATTATGAGCAGAAGGCAGCTAATGTTGTTTTAACCCGCATACATTATTTTGTTGAGAATATAATTTCGATGATAGTCAAGTTGGTTTGTGTCTACACGCCACAACAACATTCGAAAGTTGAAAAGGATTCTTGGAGGGAACAGAACAGGTGCGGCACAAACAAAGAGATTTTCGTGGATGGCAGCATATCACACTCCTTCCCAAGTATTTACGGTATGATTTGTCATTTGGTTGACCAAATGTTCAGCCAAGGAAGATGTGCGGTTCATTTCTGGTCGATGTCGGCCTCCAGAGTGATTCGAAGATAGATATCTCCTCCTTAAGTGGGGAGAGATCTACTGGGTCTAATCCTTTTCATTCACCAAACGCTATAGACGATCACCTCGTTGTTAATGACATATATGCACCTTCACTTCTTTTGAAAGAAACTAGTCCAGACGGAATATCATAATTGGATCTATGTCTTTATTAGAAAAGGCTTCATTTCACTCACATTATTTTCCACAAGGGAGATGACTGCACATTTGCATTACCCTGCTCGGGATGGTAATATTGCAAAAGAACCTAGTAGGATTTGCTAGCTCCTGTGAAGAATGTGACGAATTCAATCAGCGTCATAAACACTATTGCAGAAACTTATCGGGCAAGGCCATACTATCGAGCCGCTCTACCCAGCTACTGATATATGGTGATAAATAATAAATGTACGCTGATTACGAGCTCAGGATGGAGGAACATTTTTAGCTTGTGTCTGATTTTACTTCTCCCGAGACTAGGGGTTGTATAAACACCATATAGCGCAAGATCGAGTTCATACTGTCCATATGAACACACCATAATCACAGCTGGGCAGAGGTGTATTATACTGTAGAAGACGACATGGAAATTCGTGTGATCGAAGAAGGCTTACCAGCGATACGAAGTTCACGATATGAACACCATGCTGCTGAGAAATAAATTGAGATCAGGCATGAATCTTTTCTCTTCTTGATTAAAAATGTAGCAACAAAAATTCAAAGCTCATCCTATTTCCTAAATTAGAGGGAGGACAAGCTAAAGCCCGGTATGAGTACCGAGAATTTCGGGCAATTAATGTCACGTTTGAGGAGCATTTGTAAAGAATGTTGACCAATTAGAGCGGTAATATCGTCTCGAGTGATTCCTGTGACGTGACAGGTTTGTGGGTCTGTGCTGATAATTTGTGAACATGTATCGGGACGAGTGGAACGATTTATTGTTTTCCCTCACCTCAAAGTCGACCCCAGTGTGCAGTAATACGACACGTCTGAGAGATCAGCCACGGGCTTTCCAGGCATATCTTGGATTTGTCCGGTAATCATTCTCTCGCCAAGACATCTCTTTAGATTACAACGATAGACTTTACAATCAGAGGATATCTCCCGAAGAAGCACACGTCATTGGTGTATTTGATGAATAACCATGCAAGTGTGTTAAGAATTCCAAAGAAGTATTGGTAAAGTGCCACCAAATGAAATACGCCATTCACCAATTTCTCGTTGTGACCCATCAATCGGAGAATAATAGAAGGCAAATATTTCTGAACCATAATTTTTACACTACATTACACTCCAAATGCATAATACATTTTACGCAGTTACGTGGATCCCTGGCAAATGTACCATAACTAGTTTCAGCAATTCATTTAGAATCAAACTGTATCTTATTCGGAGTATATTTGACAGTCTTTTACGAATTGATTCAGATACACAGCTGTGAAGGCTATTTAGTAATTTGACATATTGTTAATCCGTGCCGGTAGACTATTTGTATACCCAACTGTATGGATTATGACTGTCGCGAAACCAATTTTACGATACATATTTGAGTGTTCCGTTAGTTTAATCAGTTTTTACGTTTTGCCTTTCCACATTTTTCTCCTGTGAAAGGTTGTATTTTATATTCAAGATTAAGCTTTCGTTTGTACTTCTGCACTCGCAGTAAAACGGCAAACGGGATTGGATATATAGGCTGCTGCAAATGATATACCTACTAACACGCGTCAATTACTATTGTATTTAGTTTGGCGGTGTGAAAAAGGTGAAATGCTGGTATACCATTAGTAGCATGGTCCATCGTTTTAAAAGCTTCTGTGGCCCTGTGGTAGAGCGCTGGCCTCGCAAGCGGCAGGTCCCAGGTTCTATCTCGTGCCAAGTCCTATCAAAGATAAAAAAAATCGAACTTGTATCTTCCTCTCTTGGTGCTCAGCAGCAAGAGGATAAATCAAGAACTGGTTGGCCCGATCTTCGGATGATGTGACGGGGTTGTGGCCATATGACTGAAAAATTGTAGAAACTGACTTGAAAATCTTACTCATCCACTCACCCACTCATTTAACCCTATCTGGCCTGGGCATTTTGGGACCTGTTGTGGCCTGGAAGCCCAGGGGGCGAAATGGCCCCCCTAATTATTTTTCTTACGCCTTGAGCTAGGGAGCTGAAACTTACCACACTATACCCTTTGGTCGAGCTCTACCAGAAAATGTAAAAAAATTCAAGATGGCCGCTTGCATGACGTCACAGTGACGTCATTTTCAAAAACGGCATTATTTGGTCGATTTTTCAGTCAGATTTTGCGAAATTTTTATTTATGCAATTTCTCCGCAAAAACTGCATGATAAATTAGTAAATATTAATGTGATGTTAAATAAAATAGTTTTTGTCCGCTTTTCATCGCGGAAAAGCAGAAATTTTGAAGAAATATGACAAAAACATCACTTTTCCGGGACCCCACCTGACCGCCAACTTGAATTTTCCCATGATTCTCTGCTCGGGGGGTTATGCAAATAGGCTCAAAATGACCCTAATATGATAAACTATGAAGTCACGGAGTTTCACTTTCCAGTTTTTGTCGTTCCGGGGATAGTGCAGAAAGTTTGGTAGGGGGGCCCATTTCGGCCCCCCACCCCAGGCCAGGTAGGGTTAAAAGACTTGTAAATAAAGACAACATTGATCAACTTTTATTGTGTCTGTACTCCAAAACTTAATCTGAATAATTGCTCTATTCTTTCAAAAGATACTTTGTATCACAGACCGAAGATTTCATGGCTATTTGACAAAAATATGTTAACTATAGAGCAAGATCATATTTATATTCAAAATAAATTATCTCAAAAACATAATATCGTGATGTGATTCAAAAGTGATCCAAAAGGAGCATTTCATGAAGCTAATAATTAATTGTATGTCAAGAGTAGGCGGTTATTTTTTACTCTCACATAACTGGTCAATTATCACGACGAAAACTGGTAATATCTACCCGGAGAAAATCGACATATGTACTGTTGTATTCCCATGCATTTGATTTGGATGGGCATCCACTTTATGAGATAAACCCCTGGACGCAAAACAATCACCTAGCTCCTCTTTGCCATTCATGCATACCTGTCGTGCATATTGATTACCTCATTACATATTCATGTTTGACATAGTGTTCCAATTACTACTGCCTGAAACCGTTTGTCAAACAATACACAATTACTCTGACTGGCTTATTTTTCAAGGATGGACAGCCAGCAACCCATGCTATATTGCTTGACTGCATTTAGGATTGTTGACAATGGTTTCTTGGGAGGTATGCAAACCATGTATACCTAGCACTGGATCTTTATAGAAACTCATGTGCAACAAGAATATCTTTCAGTTTCAAATAACGGGAATTGGTGAATTTCAAGTTTTAAGAAATAAATCCAATATTTTCACTGGCACACCACTGAGACATGGAATAAGATTTGACTGGAAGGGTAGCATTTTGGGGGTATACTTAACAAACTATCGGTCAAAAGAAGTGGCCGAGCATTTTCACTGACACATCCTCATATTGATTCACACAGCTCATTTCTCAGCGAACGATCTCCACTTTTATCTCTACCGATCTCGCCGATATCTCGAAGTATGACATTGTGTAGACACTGACCTCGTAATGTGACCAATTTGTACGATATTGATACCGATTTAAAGGTGCGTTCGATACCTGATCACCCCACAACACTTCAGTTGAGATCATTTTAGGCGACTCATTCCAGTGTCACGTTATCGTGATGATGTGATCCAATTGCGTAGTGTGAGGGTAGGATTATATTTGGTGCTGCCAGGCCGTCATCTAAAATAATGGTGCCTGTAAATTAGCAGATGGATACGAGTTACCGTGATTTATGAAAGATTGAATTTGCATTTCATGAGTACAATAACTGAACAGCATTGGAAGCCGACGCACCGAATTAAACGATGTTTTTTCTAAAAATTTTGCATCACGATTTATCAGTGATTGGACTTACGATGTCGATGATTTCGTAAGCAGGTTGTAAAGCTTCACTGTCCACGAACATGGGTATACTCTGCCTACTGACGTCGTATGAGTCTAGTACATCCAAGTCTCTCGAAGACATAGCGCATGAAAAGTGGCCTGTCAGTCCGTTCAGGTGGGTATCGTTCTGTCGAATGACGGCTATCGTGAGTCCAACGAGTGTTTATTCTCAATTATTCGTTCGAACACGTGTTTCTTTTGAGCGATAGCTATGCCGTACACGTCCTCCCAACTTATGTTGGGAGTTTTCAATCCACAGGCTGTTCGTTCGATATTCATATGAATCGCATCATTGGCCAGATATTTCATACCCGCGACTAGTTTTAAGTATTGTCTTCGTAAACATCGTCGCAGTAGAGGGGCCAATGCATTATGCGCTAATATTTCGGATTTCTTCCTGGAATATCCTTTGCGCTGAAATTCTTTTTCTTTCGCTTCAAGTTTCTTCTCTACTTCTCCGTACATACTGCTTTTAAAGAGCTGTCGCCATATCCCTTTATCGACATATTCTTCTGGAAATCCAGAGGCTGTCCTGGTGCGAATGTTGGCTGTATCTCGGTAGTTACTGGTTCGATATAGAAGTCGGTGCGTCTCCTGCGGACTAGTTGTAGGCGTTGATAGTGAGTGTGGGGTTTGTTGTCCCATTGGGGTTTTTACGGGAATGGGTGACCCAGAGTATACGTCTGTTACGTGAAAGTTATCGAAAGTTCCAGATGGATATTGAGTGTCTATTGTCTCGGGCACCCGACATACCTGTTGAGTCGATTGATGTGATGGCAAGTGGTACGCGGGTCCGGTATTGGGCGGTTGTGGGCTCTGTCGCTGTACATCGGTCAATAGTTCTGAATCGCGCTCCCCGGGCAATAGATTTGTCATCAATCTGCATGCGTCGGGGGTGTGCGGTTTTAAATCTACGAAGAGATACCCGTAGGGGCGAATCACGGCTCTATGAAAAGTTTGCATGAGATAGGCCACGTTTTGGGGATAAATTCGTCTCCCGAAGACGCGGATTTGATATCTGTCGATGGGGTTGTTGAAAAGAACGAAGTAATGACAGTTTAGCGCGATATCCCTGGACGCCTTACCTTGAGGGAACAGATTCTGGGTCATATAGATGACAGAGAGATTTCTATGATGGGACCCTTTGGTGAATAAGTCCGCTATTTTCGAATTTTCCTTCGCCACGCCCATCAGGTCATCGAGTACGATTATATTGCCCTGGGCGAAATCAAAGTAATACGGTTCGTCTATGTCATGAGGAATTCCTGGAACGAAGCTCACGTTGCTTAATCCCGTATTCTCGTACGCGCTCTGCCATTGGCTATAGCACCATACAACCCGCGTCGGAGCTGGGGTTGCCACACCTTCCTCTAATAATTTCATCACCCAGGACGTTTTTCCGCATGAGGACGGACCGCTCACCGTCATCGTATAGGGATGGCTCAATACTCTCGTCTGACATCTCGATCCTTCTTGACGTTCAACTTGTACGTTATCAGGACTTCTTTGCGCGGGTTGACATTCGTCTGCGGTATTTTTATGCAGAGAAAGTAAATGTCTACGAAGATTGAACGGGCTGGACAATAACTTTGAACACAAGTGACATGCTCTTGTGCGACACTCGTCGTATAATGAAGGCTCACATATGTATGTAGTGTTTATATGCAAGAGCTCGGAGATGGGGGATGGGAAAATGGGAGAGCTCAGAGCTCTGGGATGGGCAGGTGGGGAGAGCTCGGAGCTCGTGAATGGTGTGGGAGCTCGGGAGGAAGCTCGGAGGTGTGGGATGGGGCAGTGGGGAGAGCTGTGGAATGCTGCGGTGGGGAGAGCTCGGAGCTCGGGGATGGCGTAGGAGCTCGGAGCTCGGGAGGGAGGGAGCTCGGAGCTCGGGAGGGAGGGAGCTCGGAGCTCGGGAGCTCGGAAGGAGCTCGGAGCTCGGGAGCTCGGAAGGAGCTCGGAGCTGGGGAGATAATAACGAGCACATAAAAGACAACGCTATGATATACATTGCCATTATTTATTCATACACTACACGGAGTACAAATGCAAATGGTCCTTTTTTGAAGCAATGTCAGAAATTTTCCAAGTTTATGGTTTCATGTTCTTTGGATGCATCGTCCTCTTACGATGCAATGAACACAAATATATATATATATACAGTCATTTCACTGGTACTCACTCTCCATTATCGTTGAACAAACGTGACCCCGTCTCAGCGTCTATCATATATTCACTTCCGTAATGGATAACGTTCAAGGCTTTGTCGACGTCCTCTACACAGTTCTTCAAATTTGACCACATGGACAAGTCCAAAGTCTGTCCGGCCTTTTACGGATCAATTTTCTTGCGATTATACTCGTTCGTCTTCCAGAAGCGAACTTGAATTTTTCCCTGTCCTTGGTAGAAGCTGTAACTCAGGTACACATCTTCTGACAACAGTAAAGGGCCGGCATTGACTATGCGTTTCGCGATCAGCTCGTCGATGGCAACGATATAGTGCGTCAATTTCACCCACCCCTCTCGAGTTGAACGTACGGTACGGTCTCTATATCGGAAAAAGGATCGGAGTCGACCACATCTTCACTCTCGATAATATCCACTCAGGCATGGCCTTCAGAGTTCCCCACATTGGCAAAGACGTTGTATCCTAAATGGAATCCAGTCACCGACCTATAGACGACATCAACAATCGAAGTATTCTTAAGTTCAGGCTGTAGCAGTTCGGCTAATGCAACGTTGGCAGTCTTCTGTAAAGCTTCTACAAACGCATAAAAGGCCTTCGGATCACGTTTAGGTATCAAGTTCAACAGATGTCGGACTCGTCCGCTCGTTGTTTTCACAACCATAATGTTTTCGTACATTTCCTTCGTTAATATCATATTTTGTCTAAGCAAGTAACATATAGTGGACACACTTGTTATCTGTTTGATGAGAATGACAAGGTTTTTCCGAATTGCTTGTTGGTGGACCTCTTCCATCTTGCTATTAGTGGCGCTTTCGAGTAGTAGGAGAGTATGATACGTTAAGACATGCGAGATGTATCAACATAGAGGTTGTCAGAGCTAGAAATGAACATATGTTCCAATGACGGGGAAAACCAGTTTCAAGTTCGAACATGTCTGTGACGTCAGAGGTAAAAATAAGCATATGTGGCAATGCAGGAAAAACCAGTTTCAAGTTCGAACATGTCATTCACGCGTTACAAAGAAGTACAGGGCTTCTCTAAGTTAATATACGGCACTGTGAAGCATCGCTTGAGCTTCCACATTCGTTTTACGAGTACACGGAGGTTAGATTTCCACTCCTCCGTCTTCAGGTGATTTTCTCGCCATTCAGGATTCTGAAATTCTGATAACCACGGTAAGTCCACCGCTTCTCCGTCTTTCCCTATGTCTCTCAACCACTCGTCTACAGCTTTCTCTTCATCGAGACATTCTACGGCCTTAGCAAAGAAGACCGAAACTCGGTCGCCAATATCTAATCATGTGTTGTACTTCTCTTCCGTTTGCTCCATAATAGGGATGAGATGCACGGCATATATCATGGATAATCTATTCAACAAGTGTATACGCTGTCCTTCATCAAAGGGTCCGGGCTGGGTGATCAACTGGACGATGTGATTATTTACCGTCTCTTCCAATACAGCAATGAATGCCCTGATGGCCCGTGGACCTCTTTTCGATATTTCCTCCAATAAAGCATCACCCCGGTCTTCCGCGGTAAAGATATCATTAACGTAGTTTAACCGGGCCTTAGTTAATGTTCTCTTTTGCTTCAATAATTCAAATACTCTTTCTAGATTCTCTATACGCCCGGCCATATGCTTTCTATATACACTCAAAGCTACCTTGTACATGACATCCATGATGTATACTGTTTCTAGGGGCTTAACCCAAAATTACATATATATAAAGACGTCAGGGAAAACCCAGCATGTTTATTTCCGTATTTGATGTAACATTTTCATGCCTGGACACGTCTGCGTGACGTCAATCTGTTTTAATATTCATGTATTTGTCTTAGTACAGAACCAAACATGTCAAACCCGCAAACGAGCAGATGTGTGACCTTATTCGGTTAGCTACTAAATACGTGCAGGTCCGCACTCGTCTGTGTGACGTCAGTTCTATGAATATTCATGTTTACAGTTTAATACAAAACAATTTATACCCCCCTGTCGTTTCGGCTCTCATAATTCGAATACGAGTTTCATATTTCTTCATATTATTAGTACAATACTTTCTCAATACCCCATATCACATTACGAGCGTAATTTGATCCCTCTAACAGCCCCCCTGGGGTAATTAGATCAAGGATATCGGATTACGCAGATTCTTACTCACTCTATACTACTGAAGTATCACAGTTTTGCTTAATTACGGGGCAGTGTTTTTTATATCCATGCAAACTATACATTTTCTGAAAGCCCTTGATTTAAAGAATTTAGATAAATAAATATCTTTCTCGAATTTATTTCAAGAATCGATTTATTCAAAGATAAATGACGTCATTTTAAAAAGTATAGTCCTCAAAATTACGCGATAATAACTCTCTTGGTTTTTATCAAACAATCTCGCTTTTTGAAATAACGAACTTTACCATTTGGAGAAAAATAGGTTGCCTCGGTTGTTTTTAGTTATAGCCTAGAAGTTATTTTATCGTCGTGCAAAGCTGAAAGATTAAAGAAAATCTACACAAATTCGACACCTCTCCGCTAAACCATAAATAATTCATTAACAGGGCCGAACTTATAAAATTTTAGGCAATCTTTCGAAGATCTACATGATTGGAATATTGTGTCCAAAGTTCATGTTTGTACATCAAATATCAAGAGAGAAATTAGAAGGGGGAAAACACTTTTTGGCGAAAAACTAAACGGAGAAAACGGCCAAAAACCAATCAGCACTGTGTTCGACAGCTTGAGCCACGCTAATCCCCTGTTCGCAGTTGGATAAGAACCTCGCTGAGACAATGCTGTGACCGCTTGAGTAGATGTCAAACACCATTGTACGGTTTCCGGCTTTATTATAATTATTTGACGGGCAAAGTAAGTTTTAGGCTTACATTGTTTATCAAGATTGTGACGCAAACGTCCTGTTCAAACTTCATTTACACATTCGGTGACATACATTGTGCTAAAATTTTCAAACATTCACCGTTCCATAGCTATTCGATGATGTTATGCTAGGTGAGTCAATTAGTGACGATTCTTTGGCCGTGGACCTCAATGCACGGCCTTCGCCTTGAGCGTGAGTAATCGTTATAGCCCACTGTGTCGCCTGGTGCGTGAAGTTGGACTAATTGAGTCTTACCTACTGCTCCACGAATGGCTTGAGTTTTAAAAGGTCATGTATTTTACTACAATGCACTAACTTTCGTAATTTCTTATTCTCCCAACTTGTAGGTTTGACTGTGTACTCTGGTACAAGACAAACAAATCGAGATTTTGAAGCTTCAACCCGATACAGTAACCTTAACGACCACTGATTGCCGTATCTTCAAATGTCTGGCTGTAAAGTAGCCTTGTGGGTGAAAGCCTTATTCCCGGTTGTTCATGGATAATCATTTGGCGCGCCGTAGTCATCCATCCACGGCCAATGTCGCCCTGGACATTGACCGTCTCCATTCAATGCAACAAATTCCTCCCTGAAATTTTGGTTCCTTCCAAAGTACACAGATGGAACGAAATATGGAACGAATTGGTTACGTGCAACACCAAGTCGATTTTTTCCATGATTTTGGTTCAACATGATATACTTCATCTATTTGGTACATTTTTTCGGTGTTTCTTGTATGACTGCATATAGAACCGAACGTCTTAAGATTGTAGACATTGATTCATAGACGCCCGACTGGGAGAGGAAGTCTGTGGACTTCATAGGCGGTAACGATTTGTGATAGACGATTTATATAATCAACACGAATTGTAGCAATAGATCCGCATATAACTTCAAACTAGCGTGAAACAGTGCTGACGCAAGCATCAGTTTGACATTTTCTGTCTTCGCGAGACAACCCATTTAAACCCAATGAGGTAATTCACGCATTTTCAGATCATAGACTGCATTAAGTGGTTCATTATTTTTTATGTGTGGCATGAAATAGCACATATTTCAATCGAATAGCTCGCCATGTGAACGCGCAATAATGAGGTATGCGATCGGTATTATCACATTAATTTGAGCTGAAATTCAAAGGATGGAAGCTTTTCATCCATTTACTCTCAATTCGCGAAATGGAAAGATTAAATACGGGTGCGAGGTCGAACTTACCATCTTTCTGTTTTAATTTTGCGAGATGAAAAGCTGTGATATTAGAGAAGTCTTCAGTTTCTCATCTTTCTACTTTCACGTTCGCAATTACAAGCGTCTAGTCCGTCATTCATAATCCAGCCGTCGTCCATTAGAGAATATCCGCGTCGATAATCCAAAGACCGTTTTCCATATTCCATATAACAGTATTAGCACCAAATTCAAAAAGACAATCATAGTATACTTAAACATAGGCTTGTTTCCTGCAAGAGAGAAACGGTCAACAGTTTTCAATGATGCCGGCAAGACATCATGATGTTCCAAAAATATCAAATCCGTATCGCTGATCAGTATTCTTAATCCAAGACGGAATGCTGGAGTTTTCTATCTATTCGCTTTCAATTCTGCACAGACATGTCGCTGCGATTGTTCTGTAAAACTAATAGATATCTCGGTCGGACTAGTGTAAGTGTTTGAGTAAAATATTTTCCACCGAAGGCAACTGTCGACGTCTGGGTCTACAATGTGTGGCACAAAACTTTTCCGCAACATGTTAACCAATATATCAGCGCTAATTCATCTCAAAGCAATGTAACTTTGCAAATCATCACATTTTTATGCACTTTCCTATCAATGTATTTGAAAGCAACGAAACTAAGTCCTTCCTGTTTATTTTGCTCTGTTTGTAATAACTCTGACAAGCCAACGCCACTGCGTCGAAATAAAAGACGATTTCGCGATGTCTATCAAAATTCATCAAATTGGATATATGTTGCTGCGCAAAATTCTCGTCTAGAAGACTTTTAAAGGAAATCC
This sequence comes from Hanleya hanleyi, assembly GCA_036873755.1. NCBI lineage: Eukaryota > Metazoa > Mollusca > Polyplacophora > Lepidopleurida > Hanleyidae > Hanleya > Hanleya hanleyi. Next base: position 1,478 of record JAVTVY010054394.1, on the reverse strand, counting down.
CTATAGCTTAACCTAGGAAAGGGTGATGACTTACCAGGAAAAACAGGCAAAAAACATGGAAAATGACCGCCAAAGCCCAAAATCACCAGCGGACATCCTCAAACGATCTGCATTGAAATCATGTGGCGTGTTGAATCATCAGACACATTCGCAAATCTTTATCAATACCATCCACAGTGATCACATTACGGCATCAATATCAAAGTTTATACCTATCGCTCATATTTGAGACCATCAATCATATTTGAGACCACCAATGACGGAATTCGCATTTAGCTTGTTGTATTTTGTTCAGACGCGGTCGCTGTGACCAAGCGACCTCCGATCTGCTATTTGACATCCAGTCGTTTGTAAAGACCAATGATAGGCATCTCTCCGCATAACATACTGTCCCTTGGAGATTACGACGTCGCGGTATAGAGAGCCATCAATAAAACTTCAACCTCAGTAAAACATCAACCAAGAGGACTAAGTGCTGTAATCTAGATAAGTGGAACGAAAAGCTGCTTCATCTTTAGGCGAAATTAGCCAAAAATGGCCCCGTGATGATATGTACGTCAGGAGGCCAGAGTTCATCCGATGTTAGAAGGGGTCATGAATACGACCATACATCCTCAGTACAATGAATATCAGTATGACGAAGAGGGAAGCAAAAATACTGACAAATATCAGTCATGAACTAAAGCAATTCAGACGACGGGCTAATGTATAATCCCCCCTCTTTGTAAAACTGTGAAACTGAAAATAGAGAACTGTACAGTATACAAACAAGAGAGAGAAAAAAAGGACAGAGCCAATGATACTGGGTCAAAGCTTATCGGACCCAAACAGACGAGGTTCAACGTTTTATGTAAATTATTTTGACCCCAAAAGATTTTCTTTCGTTTTGACTGAAACTTTCTAACAGAGGGCACACTACTTCATACTAGGCATTGCAAATGTTGTTGATGTTGATAGCATTTCGTTCGGCCCGAATCATTCTAAAAGTGAGCACGTCAATCAGTACTGGATACCAGACAAATTGTGTTGATTTTTAGTTTAGTCTAGGATGGGATCTATTTTGGGGTCCCAGGTTTAATTCGGAACAACTCTCTAGAGAAGAAAATTGGCCACAGAGTAAAATTGGCAAACGGTTTGCACCAGCTTATGCCAATATGTACATGGCTGATTGGGAAGATAATCTTCTCCTCAATTTCCCCATTCAACTGTTTCTGTGGAAACGTTACATCGATGATATTTTCGGAGATTGGCCTGGCATTATATGGGGGAATTAGAAGAATTCGCTCGTAAACTGAATTTCCATAAATCCAAAATTTAGGTTCAATTCAATGTCTAGATTTACACTGTACCATTCCTCGACATCGTATACAAGAATAGCAGGTTTGCATCCAATGGGTACCTTGACAGTAAAGTTTATTTCAAACCAATGAATAGCCACAAGCTGTTGCACCAGATGTAGCTGCATCCTCAGCACACTT
>JAVTVY010054393.1:0-30853 GCA_036873755.1 Hanleya hanleyi | reverse complement strand
TATCTAAAAATATTAATTACAAAGAAGCGATACAAGTAGATGAACGGATGGACAGACACCGGACACGGATGCATGCAAGTGAGGGGGCTATCCCACTGAAGCTTCCATCCAAGTGGGGTGAAATTCCGTCCAGTAGTTCTCAAGATATCTTGCAGACAAGGCCTGTATATACATGTACAAGTAGATGGACGGACGGACGGACACCGGACACGGATGAATGCACGCACATACACCAAACCTAATCAAATGAGGGGGCTATCCCAATGAAGCTTCCATCCAAGTTTGGTGAAATTCCATCCAGTAGTTCTCAAGATATCTTGCAGACAAGGCCTGTATATACATGTACAAGTAGATGGACGGACGGACGGACACCGGACACGGATGAACGCATGCACACACACCAAAACATAGTCAAATGAGGGGCTATCCCAATGAAGCTTTCATCCAAGTTTGGTGAAATTCCGTCCAGTAGTTCTCCAGATATCTTGCAGACAAGCCCTGTATATACATGTACAAGTAGATGGACGGACGGACGGACACCGGACATGGATGAATGCACACACAAACCAAAACCTAATCAAATGAGGGGGCTATCCCACTGAAGCTTCCATCCAAGTGGGATGAAATTCTGTCCAGTAGTTCTCAAGATATCTTGCAGACAAGGCCTGTATATACATGTACAAGTAGATGGACGGACGGACATACACCGGACACGGATGAATGCACGCACATACACCAAAACCTAATCAAATGAGGGGGCTATCCCAATGAAGCTTCCATCCAAGTTTGGTGAAATTCCATCCAGTAGTTCTCCAGATATCTTGCAGACAAGCCCTGTATATACATGTGCAAGTAGATGGGCGGACGGACGGACACCGGACACGGATGAATGCACACACATACACCAAAACTTAATCAAATGAGGGGGCTATCCCAATGAAGCTTCCATACAAGTTTGGTGAAATTCCATCCAGTAGTTCTCCCGATATCTTGCAGACAAGCCCTGTATATACATGCACAAGTAGATGGACGGACGGACGGACACGGATGAATGCACGCACATACACCAAAACCTAATCAAATGAGGGGGCTATCCCAATGAAGCTTCCATCCGAGTTTGGTGAAATTCTGTCCAGTAGTTCTCCAGATATCTTGCAGACAAGCCCTGTATATACATGTACAAGTAGATGGACGGACGGACGGACACCGGACATGGTTGAATGCAGACACACAAACCAAAACCTAATCAAATGAGGGGGCTATCCCACTGAAGCTTCCATCCAAGTGGGGTGAAATTCTGTCCAGTAGTTCTCAAGATATCTTGCAGACAAGGCCTGTATATACATGTACAAGTAGATGGACGGACGGACAGACACCGGACACGGATGAATGCACGCACATACCCCCAAAACCTAATCAAATGAGGGGGCTATCCCAATGAAGTTTCCATCCAAGTTTGGTGAAATTCCATCCAGTAGTTCTCCAGATATCTTGCAGACAAGCCCTGTATATACATGTGCAAGTAGATGGACGGACGGACGGACACCGGACACGGATGAATGGACGCACATACACCAAAACCTAATCAAATGAGGGGGCTATCCCAATGAAGCTTCCATACAAGTTTGGTGAAATTCCATCCAGTAGTTCTCCAGATATCTTGCAGACAAACCCTGTATATACATGTACAAGTAGATGGACGGACGGACGGACACCGGACACGGATGAATGTACGCACATACACCAAAACCTAATCAAATGAGGGGGCTATCCCAATGAAGCTTCCATCCAAGTTTGGTGAAATTCCATCCAGTAGTTCTCAAGATATCTTGCAGACAAGGCAAGGGGACGGACAGACATCCATCCAGAGAGACAGACAGACATCCATCCAGACAGACAGACAGACAGACAGACAGCACAAACACTAGATGTCTCCCCCCAACATAGTTGGGGGAGACATAACAAGTGTGCGCCGGGAAACAAGTAATGAATTCAGTGACGGGTATAAAACGTTTTACACACCTCGATCCGAATGTCACATTGCACAGTGTCAAAAATCTCCAGTCGACTGATGAAACGAAAGCGAAACTGCCTCCTCGTCTCTCCTTTTCAAACTCTCTCACCGGGACTGCACTATAATTTTGGCAGTGCGGTTCAGCCGATCTTAAAACATGACGTCTTTTCGTAAATTCGGTGTATTTCATTGGTTATCAGAACCGAAGATGAAGTGGGCATATTCCGTGACTACGACCTGTGCCATATTGACCAGTTTACAGACAAAACACAATCTTTCGAAGAAAATCTCTCAAGATATCAGCAGAAGTGTTGTCCAGGAAACGCATTCGACATATTCTTCAATACCTGCACCTAGAAACGGCTCGTCGTGAGATTAATTCAGAGAAATTATTCGAAACTAGGTCGAACTACTTCATAGCGCATTCAATAAACGGAGTGACGCGGAACTTTCAGTCATTCTCTCATTTTGCGCAAGGGTGTTGTAATGAAAACCATATCGCTTGGATAGATCGCACCCCTGAAATTACCCATAAGCCAGTTCACCTAGCATTGCAAGAAACAGGGAAACTTCCCTGTTTAAAAAGTGAGATAAAGTTTACTAGAGCACCTTATAAGTAACAATCATGCCAAATTTCAAAAGCGTAGCATGGATACTTTTTGAGAAACAAACGTTTAAATATCGGATTTTGTACAGAAATGAAAGGCTAGAAATCGGGCAAAATGTGTCCAGCTATACATCTGATGAATTAATCAAATTTTTTGCTTGAATTCTATTGTCAAATACATTTTTAATCTGTCTAATGGGACCTACTCGAATTCCTATTTATTCTGAATAACTATTACACTAAGTTTTTTTCATCAAGGCGATTTGAAGTCCAATTTAAACTTTAAAAACTTGTTAAAACTTGTTCAGCAGAGAATTGTTCACACCTGTGTAGATCACTTCACGGCTGGTGTCTGAGTGAAGTGTCACTGTTATAATTAGAAACAAAAATACGGATGTTTGCATGGTTTTGATCAGAAGGGAGTAGATTAACGTAAATAAGTAGGACTAATAGATAATTAGCTTACCATAATACTGTGGAAATGAGTTTTGGAAAGGGAAATTTAACAGACAAAAATAATAGTAGCCAAGCCCAAGCTAATGCAATCTGTTTAAGTGTTCCAGTGCATCGGAAACTAAATTTTTAATCCTAATATTGAAGCCCTTCTAATTATAATTTTGATTTCATTTTTTCACCAACTGTTAGAGGAAATACTGAATATTTGAATGAAGAAATAAAAAAATGACCAATTTTGACCCTCTAAGGGGACATCTATCCTTAAGCGGAATTAGACACAAGATACGAAATATAGCACGCCATAACGACGGCAGGAGAGGGTCGTTGCACAATTAAAAATGACCGCCATTGTGACGGTAGCAAGCGATGTTTTCTGATTTTCACCCCTCAGCCCAATTGGGCTAAGGGGTATAGTTGTAACCCCGTCTACCCGTCCGTCTGGGCGTCTGTCCATCTGTCCGCTGGACCGTCTATCCGTCCTCTTTTCCCCGGAGTCCCTTTTCTTGAGGATTGTTGAAGGCAGGTCGACGAGACTTCTGTCCAATATAGAAAGTAATCTGTAGATGGGCCTTTTGTATGTTTCGTTGATCAGGTTCTCGTCCGTCTGTCTGTCCCTTTTCTTTTCTGTCCATCTGTGTCATACTTTAATCCCAAGATTATGTATTATGTACCTTTCTGTGGTAAGTTTCTAAAATGTTGTGGTGGTCAAATCATTTATATAATGATTTCTGTGTATTCAGAAATGTTTTCGTTCCATCCTAGTTTCAAAATATTCATGAAATGTTGCAAGCGTTCTACCTAATCTCATAAATCTACATGCATCCACACAATTTTCTGCAGGTACATGTAGTGGATAGGTGAGATAACCAGATAGAGAATTGAGTAAAATGTACATGTAGTGCAAGTTTAAACCTACAATTTAACTCTCCACAAGTGTTTTCGCTTATGAATTACTATTTACCAATTAGTCAGCTGGCTTTAATTATGCGTCAGTTGTGATTTGTGAAATTTCCTCGTCTTGGGAACACTTATGAATAGTAGTTTGGTATCCATTTGGACCATATCAGCAGTAAACCTTATAGATCCACGTTTATAGAATACACAGGCTTTATTTTTAAATGATACACTGAATAAAGCCAATGTTTATTTGCTATATATTTTGGATAAATGTATGAAACTTCAAGGTTGGTTGGTTTGGTTGTTGAAGTTTAACGTCGCACCTAACCTTATTGGTTACACGACGAAGTTGACCCAAACAAACATACCCTAACAAAACCCTAACCCTAACAAAGACCTAACCAAAACTACAAAAAAATTCGAATTTCGAATTTTGAAAATTAGTCTTTACAGACTCTGATCACAATGGATCATCAGAGAGCCCAATATGTTTGGTACTTTAATCTACCTCCTGTGCCAGACAAACATGATATGGTACATGCTGCACTAAGATCGAGGGCAAGATGTATAAGATGTGCATGAAATGAGTCTATCCAACTTCAAAACGAAAGTAATTTGCATTGCATGTACAACAACAATTAATTGTATTACATCAACAAAAAATTGTGTCCTCGTCCCCGATAATCGATAGATATTCTATGAAAATGATGAACAATATGAGGATAACTGAGCGCTCTCTTTGAGACTTGCATCATAGCCCAGCGAACGGAAAACTAAGGACAAAAGCTCCAATGGGGAAAAAACCCATCCAACATTAGTTTCAGGCCGGGGCAATAAGATCACAGCTTTACCAATTTGCCAGCGTGTACCCTCGTACCGCTTGGGTGTGGCAGGTATATTCATCATTACGATTAGCATCTGATAACAATCCGCAAAAGGCAGGTCATGGTTATAAATTCAAAATAAATAATGATGCTGAACTGATGATGATGAAAGCAAACTTCATTCCCAATTTATCCATTGTAACCTTCTTCCCTTGATCACGGAGTATCATCAGCTGACTGCGCATGGCTGTAACAAATTAACCTTATCCACATAAAAATGCAGCTGATTGGGTGCGCAATATTGAGTCATGAACGTGCAAAGATGTAAACACATAACTCGATTATTTCTTATAATGTATCGATGATGGGAATAATCCTTCTTGTGTGAAAATTGTCTTCTTGAAACCAGCGAAAAGCGGTTAAGTTGGGGGAGGGGATCACGTCTGATAAATTGAGAACTGGTTCGGGCAAAGCTTAAACGCTGGAGAGAGTTAGATGTGTATTTGAGTTCCGCAAAATGTCCCAGTGAGAAACGTGTTTGGCCATTGGCATGTATTGTAGACATTTTTCTTGATAAATACATATATTTAATGAGCAGTTGCTTTGCTACTATTACTGCTGTTCAAAGGAGATTTCCAATTACTGCAATTGGTCAACTCCAGCAGAGAAACCACGCTGAACTATAGCCACTGATCACTGATGAGTGATTTATATCGTACCGCCTTTTCTTTGGTTATAACACATCTCGTGTACAAGGCATTATCCATTAATCTAAGTGGGAAGGTACTTCAGGTCACTAACCTAAAAATCAGCTAACCAGCTTGGCGGTGATTTCCTGCAACAGCCATGTCCCCTCAATCTTACCTGCTAATAAGCTGATCTGGAGCATTTGAATGATGAGACTGGACTGAATATTAACTGGCATCATGCAAACTTCCAAGACACCACACTACCTATTAAATTTTGTTGATTACAGATACACGAGACAGCATACACTTAAAATACAAGAACGAATCCCACTGTTACATACATTGACCAGTTCTGAATATTGGTTAATGTTTAGACACGCTAAACATAATCATATTGTATATAATATATTTATATTCACACCGACTTTTCGGAAGGGAGCTTCTTATTCCATCAGTAATTTGAATATGGTCCCCATTTGTTGTCATCGTTTAAAAAAGAATAAATAAATAAAAACAACTGCTGACACGATATAACTCAGTCAATGGTGCTGAATAGTCGGTAATGAAGATAAGATAGATTAGATGTAAGTTGGTTATTAATTTTCAATTACATATACACCCGTTTTTCAGAGGGTTTAGTTTTTTGTTCAATTGGCACGTGAATATTACCTCCAAGTGACATATTACAGCTGGGAAACGAAAACTATCTTTCATATTGATAAACATTATGCAAAATGCCGAACTGTATATGATAATGTTCATAAAGACTGGAGTCGATACTTCATGTACATGTAGGAACTATTGTTCTTTGTCTTTGTGTCATTGAAAAGGCACAGGTCTAGACACATTGTTGTCCCCAGACTTGGTTATTGTATGCATTGTCTCGTAATGCTTACATAAAGTGTGAACTGAGACTGGATGAGTAATAAGTAAATTATGACTATTGAAGTATACGTAGCACCTTCTCCGGAAAGGATTTTTTATTCAACCTTTTCGCTGTTCAATTGAGATACAAAACCACTTTCCCGATGAAGCCAAACGAATAGCTCTAGGTTGTCAAAACAATATCTGCATCACCTTGAAACTCTAGATCCACCCTGGCTGATACCCTCAATGGTCATAGAATGTCGTGGTATAGATGAAAATTATCTTACTGGTGGGGTGAATAAATTTTCTAAATAATGTCTAGTTTCAGCTTTACAGACTACTCGGCTGTCTTGCCACGATTGCAGCGGGTGGTGCAGCGACATATGGCTGGCCGTTTGAGCTGGGGTTCGTCAGTCCGAGCGCTTCTCCATGCCTTTAAACCAAAATATGTTTTTACTTGATGATAACAGATATTTTCGACATGAAGTTGCCAAAATTATCACACATTTGAGCTTATTGGCCTTTTCTTGGAATATGGGATTATTTTATCCATATTAAGATATTTACACCAGTTAAAAACCGTTCCGTGTTATAAACTTAGGGGAGATATCATGAGAACAGCCCGCGTACGCTGTGGCCCACGTCCCATGTATCAGTATAGTCGCCGATACCGTGGGAGAACAGCATTGTCCAAGGATTATTGAGAAAATAACCCAACGCTGTTTAATTTGTTAATACTGCACGACATACAACACCCGTATACGTGACGTAGATGGTAATCAATATGCGCGTATTTCGACATAAGTTCCGTGACTATTTTGACATAAGTTCCGTGACTATTTTGACATAAGTTCCGTGACTATTTTGACATAAGTTCCGTGACTATTTTGGCTTAAGCTACCAATAAATCAGATAATTTAGACGTATTATTAGTGTTACTAGTTCCTTGAGTGACTACACTCTCTTACAGACAGATACAGCTATATACGTCAGTTACGAGCTATGTATGACTGTTATGAAAAGCACGGCTTCATTCTTTCCGATTCTTCGATACAGCATTCTAGACAGAGATTACCTCATCAATGTTCTCGCTCTCAGAAATCATATCAGAGCTCCACTTACAAACAGCCAGGCCCTCATTTACCATGGTGATCTTGCATCACACATGTGTGCGAAAGTAGACACAAGCCACGCAGTCTGGTGTCAAATCTCCTGACCTCTATGATCATGATGATCGTACTTTCTCATCAGTGTCTACAAGATTTCGTTAGTGTCGATATAATGGAGCAAAACAAGTGACTTTCGATAACAGCTATTGGATCGACATGTAGCAGAGACTTACGAAAGCATTCAAATATATGTATAAAACAGTGTCAGGATGGGCGGAGTTAAACGTTAAAAGAAGATTTTGCCAGCAGGACACTTATGTTTATGTATCAAATTTCTAGGCGACAAATCTTTTTCATTTTCTAGCGAAAGTAAACAATGCACATTTTCAAAATAGCCAAAAACACGTCGTGTAGTATTATGTACATTAAATGAAATGATTTTTGAGAGAGAATCAATAAATTATTTATTCTTTCTCTCTCAAAAATCATTTCATGTGTGTGAGTGAGTGAGTAGTAGGGTTTATTGTCGTTTTCAACCTTGTTTCAGTCATATCACGACGGTGCCTGTATGTTCCAGAACACGAGATTGCTCACAGTTCCTATTACCCTGGACACTGATCAACCCAGCCAGTACAGCACCCGGTCACCCATCCAAGTATTGACCGAGCTTAACGTTGTCTAACTTCGGTGATCTGACGAGAACTGGTGTGCTCAGTGGCGGGCTATAGGTCATACCAAATATCATTTCTTCATATGTAAATTAGATATTTATATTATTAATGCCATTCGATGCATATACATATGTCCATTGTCGCATATGACGGATTGTTCTTACATCAATATATTTCTGACGGTAATCAACAAATTGATCCTTTCGTATCTCCATATTATATCCCTAAGCTGAGACGAAATTCTCAAACAAGTTTCTGCAATAATATTTCCTGGAGTGGATTAAAATTGTCACATTTTGGTCATTGTTTTGCTGAACATGAACATTAGGGGAAGAGCAGATTGTCCCGGACATTCGATAATTAAATAGGTAAAATAGGCAATAGTTCCTCCTCGAATGAATAAATATCAAAATTATGTAGCGAAATTAGCATTTATTTCTGTTTCCATCCCAGATGCTAATCTTCAACCTGGAATAACTTAAATAAATTATGTGACAAGTTTCCGATTTTCTTTTAATTCCTATCTCTTAGCGTCTGTTCTTCCGAGTACAATAACCATGTATTATCATTGTTTGTATACCGGAGGCTTGTATAAGAGAGTCGATGTCAGTGGTGTTGCCAGTACAAAAATCTGCCCGAAAATGCATTCTCTCCCTTCCTGACAATTTCGACCGCGATTATTTAGTGCGCATTTCACAATCTGTGTTGCCAGTGTGTTCCCCGACTTCTACTGGCTAATAAAGCTCGTTCCTTTTTTCATGTCAGTGATGTTGTACTTTTAATGTCAAACACCTTTTTCATGTTTTAAATATTTCGCCTGGATAAGATTATCTCCATATCACAACTCCATCTCCCAAGTTTCTTCATCATGATATGACACCATTCGAGGAGTATTCATTGATTCAGCGTAAAATGTCTGTGGTGTTACCGGTCAGTGGTGTTACCGAGTGTGTAACATCATTGACATTGAGGTAACACCACTGACCAAATAATGTACCACCACTGACATTGAGGTAACACCACTGACCAAATACTGTACCACCACTGACCAAATAATGTACCGCCACTGACATTGAGGTAACACCACTGACCAAATAATGTACCACCACTGACATTGAGGTAACACCACTGACCAAATAATGTAACACCACTGACATTGAGGTAACACCACTGACCAAATAATGTACCACCACTGACATTGAGGTAACACCACTGACCAAATAATGTACCACCACTGACATTGAGGTAACACCACTGACCAAATAATGTAACACCACTGACATTGAGGTAACACCACTGACCAAATAATGTACCACCACTGACATTGAGGTAACACCACTGACCAAATAATGTAACACCACTGCCATTGAGGTAACACCACTGACCAAATAATGTACCACCACTGACATTGAGGTAACACCACTGACCAAATACTGTACCACCACTGACCAAATAATGTACCGCCACTGACATTGAGGTAACACCACTGACCAAATAATGTACCACCACTGACATTGAGGTAACACCACTGACCAAATAATGTACCACCACTGACATTGAGGTAACACCACTGACAAATTGTCAGTGGTGTTACTGATATCAGTGATGTAACTAGTGAGATTTGGCGTTCAAGTATTATAACCATTAGGGTTATTCGTGTTACATGGTTGGAAAGCTAATTCCTGATTTTATTACTGTTTTCTGAGCTGAAAAATTAGCTGAGTTTTGGTTACACTTTCTATAAATATCACCAAGTTAAATACGTCAGTCAGCGAGATGATAATTTACATGATGAGATAGAGAAATATTGTCACCAGGCTGATATGAATTAAATATTCAACATTGGTGAGAAGTGAGTGAGTGAGTGAATAGAATTTAACGCCGCTTTCAACAATATTTCAGCTGTATCACGACGAACCAACTAAGCACCACCCAGCCCAGTTGTGTTCCTGCTACTTCAAAGACGAAATCTTTGAAATAGCATGGAACCAGACTCCCTCCATCCATCCTATGAAAACACCGAGGACAGCGCACAAGACATAAAAAGGACGATTACATGGTGCAATAAAGACAAGTGATATTACAGTGCTAGACATCACATATCAATTTCCTGTTGCTTCTCAGCAAAATGCATTGAAGCAACAGGAACCTGAACCCACCCAACCACCCGCCTGTGGTGAGAAGAATTTTTATTTTTGGCATGCTTTCTTATTGTCTCCACTAGAATTCTGCTTTTCTACGCGACATAATGCTGGTGGGTAACATCACTGACAAATAACAAGTGATTGGTGGTCCGTGTAACCTTGCACAATTCAATTTTCGTTTTTTTGGTTTTTGGTTTCTCAAAATCAAAAATTGAAATTTGACATTCAATTTTCAATTTTCGTTTTTCGTTTTACTTCGCGCAAAAATGAAAATCAAATATTGAAAATTGCCTCAACTTGTCCGTTTTTCGTGTTTTGATATTAACGTTGACTCGCCAATGTTAACTGCGCACGCACAAGACTTTTGATGTCACTTTCGGTCCACGGAGTAGTATGGAAAGCGCAAATCGGATTGTTTAGACAGGTGTGGAGCATAATATGCAAAACCAGTAGGGGAAAAGATGTGGGAGTTTCACTACGCTATAGACCCCTGGAGCCAGGCATTCGAGCTAGATACACATGGGAGATTCATTAAAGTAGGGTAGTATAATAAAAACGTGGGTACCCTAATCATATCCCCGAGCTTCCCGCGTCGATGCGTTGAAGCGTTTGACACCCGCACTTAACCCTACCAGGCCTGGGGGGGGGGGCATTATGGCCCCCCCCTACCAAACTTTCTGCATGATCTCCGGAATGGAACAAAATGGAGAGCTGAAACTCCCTGACTTTATAGTTTATCTTATTGGGGTCATTTTGAAACTATTTGCATAACCTCCCGAGCAGAGGATCATGGGTAAATTCAAGATGGCGGCCACGTGGGTACCAGAAAAGTGATGTTTTTGTCATATTTCTTCAAAATTTATGCTTTTCCGCGATGAAAAGTGGGTAAAAACTATTTTATTTCATATCACATGAATATTTGCTAATTTTTCATGCAGTTTTTGTGGAGAAATTGCAAAAATAAAAAAATCGGAAAATTCGACCGGAAAATCGACCAAAAAATGCCGTTTTTGAAAATGATGTCACTGTGACGTCATCAAAGCGGCCATCTTGGATTTTTTTACATTTTCTGGTGGAGCTTGACCCAAGGGTATTGTGTAATATGTTTCAGCCCCCTAGCTCAAGGGGTAAGAAAAATAATTAGGGGGGGGGGCCATTTCGCCCCCCCCCCCCACAGGCCTGGACAGGTCCCAAAAAGCCCAGGCCAGATAGGGTTAAAGCGTTGAAGCGTTTTTGACACTGAACGTTGACGAGTATCTGAAAGCTCAAACGATCTAGGTCCAAAAAATAGGGAATGAAGATTGGACCTGAAGCATTGAAGCATTCAGACGTCTGACATCAAATGTGGCGATTGTGTGCTTGTTTGAAATGGTGGTTTACGGGCCGCTAGCCATGTACGGATTTCGCGGCCCATCACCGCGATGCTTACTCTTATTGGTATTAAATCTGTGTTGGTATCTTTATAAATACTACATTTCAAATCAATAACAAATAGCGGTTGTGTGCATGAAGGCTGTACGCTTTTGTAGCGCTCTAATCATCTATTTTTAGAAATGAGAAAATCTAAGGCTGCGTCCTGATTGGCTCAGGCCTCAGTGCTAATAACCAATGAGAACAGCGGGATGCCACATATCCAGACCCGTCTGGTTCATCTTCACAAGTCCAGGTAAATCGTTAATACCCGCACAGGGTTTACCTGGACATTTTTGGTGATTCGAGTGAGTTCTTGAGTCGTTGCCTCAATCTCGAACATTTCATCCCCCGAGGTTATTTTGAATTAGCATGTCGGTATCCCAAGCAGGCGGTTTTTGCCTTGACTCTCGATGTCGATTTCAGCCTGACATCAAAGTTAGGCCAGCGATGTCACATCTCAAACCCAGCTAGCTAATGGATTGGCGTAATGAGCTAGCTGAACCTGTTCAATAATTGGTTTGATTTAGAGGATACCCCCTGCTCTTTTTTTTTCTATCCAGAACTACCGTGTGCAACTAACCAAGGCAATGTATAGATACCCTAACAAATCGATCAATACACTGGCTCCCGAGGATGGCCTGGTGGACCACATGCCTCTCACGCGCCACACCTCTTATACGACACGATTTGCGTTTTCTATTCTACTCGTCGTACCGGAAGTGACATCATAACCCGTCCACATACGAACTTAACATTGATACGCAAAAGTTGAAATCAAAAAACGAAAAACGGACAAGTCGAGGCAATTTTCAATATTTGATTTTCATTTTTGCGTGAAGCAAAACGAAAAACGAAAATTGAAAATTGACTGTCAAATATCAATTTTTGTTTTTTTTTGTTTTTGTAATCCCAGAATCAAAAATTGAAAATTGACGGTTAAATTTCAATTTTTGATTTTGAGAACACAAAAACAAAAAACAAAAATTGAAAATTGACGGTCAAATTTCAATTTTTGATTTTGAGATTACAGAAACAAAAAACGAAAATTGAAAATTGACGGTCAAATTTCAATTTTTGGTTTTGAGCATCCAAAAACGAAAAACGAAATTGAACTGTGCAAGGTTGCACGGACCATTGGTCTTTCAACCTGCAACTGATAGAAAAAAAAACACGTTTCTCATGAGCTCGGCCGGTTGTTGCGATATATCTTGAAGACAATGGTTCTATTGACCAGCTTAAAATTCAGACATTTCCCCTGGAGAGATAATCTCAAATGCCCTTATGAAATTAACCGATTATTGTAGAATGACTCCGATTTGCGTGCATGATCAATCAAAGATATACCCGGCATCAAACGTTTAGAGAAGAAAAAGAAATCGCGTCTTGCATGTGAGCTTGCTATATATTGAATCCATATGTCGAAGGCAATACATATATTCTCTATAATAGACCAGATTAATAACTAAATTAATTTTTGTTTGGGTCATACGGATTCTACACCTAATTCCTAATATATTTCCTCACAGTCAATTATCTGAAACGCATACGCCAGCGGGAATATATATTCAAGGAAGTGGTAATCTACCGTTTAATGGCCCATATATGGCTTTAAAAGAGTCTTCCACTTCTCCCTGTACTCATACTGTAATACTAGGCTGTTGATTTAAGCGAAGAATCATGTCTTTGGGTATTTTGTGTTGGTAAATTATTGACAACATGCATTTTCTTGTAGTTTGGACTCTCCCAATTAAAACAAAATAATTGTGCTAAGTTTTCTTTCCTGAGTTCGAAGCATTTTTGGTTAACTCTTTCTAGTCTGGATGAATGGATGTTAGAAAAGTTAATTCTTTTTCATCTTTTCGTCGTACCACAAGAATAAATGAGAGAAGGAGAGCCGAAACTTTCTGAGACTTTGGGGAAAATCCTCTGTCCATTTTCATAATCCGAGTTGTCATACGTTAATTTAACATGGTGGTCACTAGGAGCATCGGAAAGTATAGTTTATTATGGTGTTCTGAATGATGGATGGTTGAATGGATGTACTTGGGCACGATGCGATACGATGGGCACAGGTCGTGCGAACACGCCGTGCAACCCGTTTCCCCCAACCCGCCCTACACATGATCCCTCTGAACAGTGTCACATAGCCACCGTTAAATCCCCACACTCTTATTAAATAATATACCTTCTCTTATTTCCCATAACTACAGAAGTATCACATAATATTTCCATCTGTCGAGCCCCGCCATTCTCTCTTCTCGGACCGACTCTTAGTGGCAACTTTGATTAATTATCACCATGGACACTCATAATTAAATCTCCCAGTGATGTAGCGCATATTTTATTCAAATTATAGTAACGTCACTTTATAGCGTTTATTTCCCAGCCAAATTCCAGCTTACTGAAAACAACTTCTACACGGAATATCGCGGAGAATATCAAAATGACGGACATAAAGGAGCATCTGGAAATCCAGTTGAGAATTTTCCACATCAGAAAATACGTCGGTATAGAACATCCTCAATTCTTCATCAGAGACATGCCGGTTTAGTCAAGTTTCAGTTGAGCCAACTTACATCACTCTAATAGCGATCCATCATGGTGAATTCAAATAGCGGTCATGTAAGAAATGAAATTTTAGCGCAGATCATGACAGGGGCTGTAAGGTACAGAAATGAGAGCTTTGTAACCGACTTTATAGACCGTCGATATGTACTGTTCCAGATAATATATTCCGAGGCGTTTTCGGCGATATTTTGGAGACAAATTATTGTACAGCATTGAAACTTTACACAGTATATCAACTAAAAAATACTAATTTCTTCCCCATATTTCATTAAAATCTGTTGAGAATTGACGAAAATCATCATTACCTACCATGTTATTTTGGGGCTACGATGACGTTGATCTGCCAATGTTTTAACATGCAGGCTTGACGTCATAACGTCAAAATATAACCTACAAATCTCCCATCTAATTCTTGTTTTCGCGATTTGTTGAAAACTGCTGGAAGGATTTTCTTGATACTTTGGAATAAAATTGGTACTTTTTAGTTTATCTCCTGTGTGAAGTTTCAATATCCTCCAACCAATTGTCTCTGAAATATCGCCGAAAACGTCTCGGATATATTATCTGGGACAGGCAGTAGTTGAGGATTATTGAGCCAGGTCCCTGGTCCTCAATAACAAAATATTACAAATACATCAATATACGGACGATGGAGACCAGTAGAACCCAGGCATATAGAAACATCACATAAGAAATAAAAAAAAATGACTCTGATGAACATCGAATGGCTTTAACTTCAGTCACCTGGCCATACCAGGCACGCACTCCAACTACCTATTGGAAGTATATTAATGACAATAGGAAGCTTCTCGAAATTGCGGCATACATGTACTAGGAATCGGCATAAGGCACTCCAAAAATAATGGATTGGTGCGGTGACTTGGGGTCCATTTGTCATTCCTACCGATATCTATTACAGAACTCATTTCCTCGTGATAAGAAGCCTTAAGGATAGCTATCCCCTTAGAGGCAGCTTTTGCACCCCCATGACAATTTGTCGTCTGTATCAGTAAATATACAAGATAACCATAATAAACTATATATTTTATGAAAGCATACATCGTAGGGATTCCAACTATATGATTTGTATAACTGACGCTGTTACTGTGTAGAAAATATTCCAATTTAAAAAAATTAAAATGAAAACAATAGCGTCCATTTTTCAATTGAAATTTCATGAAAACTGTTGGTCTTGTTTCAACTTTGATGGTATACCTTGGTAGGAGACAATTCGAACTAGTAAACTTCTATCTCATTTGTTTTAAATTTTTGCCTGGTTTTGTTTTTATAACTATTTTACTAAAATAAATTGAATTTTTTTTTACTTTTTTACGGTCGTTTGTCTTAAAAGTTGGATAATTAAAAAACGAAGCTGAACTTACAAAAAGTGATATAATGCCTTCTAGATCGCCTTATAAGCAACAAGCATGCCAAATTTCAAAAGCGTAGCATGGATACTTTTCGAGAAATAAACGTTTGCATTTCGGATTTTGTACAAAAATGAAAAAATGTGTCCAGCTATACATCGGTTGAATTAATCCCTATTTTTTGCTTGAATTCTATTGTCAAATACATTTTCAATCTGTCTAATGGGACCTACTCGAATTCCTGTTTATTCTGGATAACTATTACACTAAGTTTTTTTCATCAAGTCGGTTAAAGTCCAATTTAAACTTAAACGAGAGATCCTGAAGGATCTTGGCGCCCACCGTTGTCCGATAATTGTAAGCTAGTGACAAGAGGATCTTTTTGTCCATTGTTACTAAGAACAAACGATTGATTTGTAATTTTGTTTACAGAATTTCGAATCTGAGCGAAAAAGATCAAAAAAGGGACACTGGAAAACACCAAGATATCCTCTTTCTAAGTTTAAGGAGTTTCAAGATTTCTAGAAACTGTACTTATGTCAGTTGTAATAGTACAAGAGAAAAGAGCAAAGTTAGTCTGAAAGTGAATGTCCGGAGGATCATTCGTCTTCGTTTTGTAGTATTTTTTTTGCACGTGTCATCATTGGGTACTGGAAGCGAAGACAAATGTCTTTGAACCTTCGGCATGAGCTATGAAACATACTTAAGATTTTATAATTAGGAACGAATGCTAATTCTGTTCTGTTTACTGGGCTAGTTTGAGATATCTCTTTTAAGATACCATGCTCAAAAATAGTAACATGGTACAATACTTAATACTGAAGGGATCCGCGCAGTAATGTTGAAACTTCGAAAGTGTTTGAATCCTGATTATCTCCCTTGGATCGAAACATGCAGTAGTCTAAAGTTGTCGAGTTGTAACGTTGTGTCACAAGAGTGACGTCTCTTCATGTAGCCGACCCGTCGGCAGACAAAACAGTTCACTGGATTAAGAAAATTGATATAAAATTTGAAGAAATATATTTTAATTCTGAATTATTTGAACTCCTTGATATGGAAGGTGAAGGTATGGATATTCTCTATAGTCACTATATAGAATATGTCCCAATGTTTGATCCGCCGACTCGTGTGATGCAACATCACAACTCGGGAATACCGTATTAATTTCAAGAGTAACTTGAATTTTGGAATCGGACCAAAAAAGGCATCTTGCACAACTAGGCCTCATGTAGAACCTGTGTACCAAATTTCAGAAAGAATCCATGAAGTAGTTCCTGAGAATTGACGATAATAATGTTTCAAGGGAAAATTCAAGATGGTCACCTGGCGGCCATATCGGATTTTCGAATCGGACCAAAAAAGGTATCTTGCACAACTGGACCACAAAAAACATGTGTACCAAATTTAAGGAAGATCCATGCATTACTTCGTGAGAAATCACGATAAAGTTTCATGGGAAATCCAAGATGGGCACCTGGTGGCCATATTGGATTTTCGAATCGAACCGAAAAAGGTATTTTGCGCAACTAGACCCCAAGGGGGAACCTCTGTATCAAATTTGAGAAAGATCCATGCAGTACTTCCTGAGAAATCACGATAACAAAGTTTCATGGGGAAATCCGAGATGGCTGCCTTGTGGCCATATTGGATTTTTGAATCGGACCAGAAAGGTATCTTGCACAACTAGATCCCACGGGGAACCTGTGTACCAAATTTGAGAAAGATCCATGAAATACTTCCTGAGAAACCGCGATGACAAGGTTTCATGAGGAAATCCAAGATGGCTGCCTGGTGGCCATATTGGATTTTCGAATCGGACCAGAAAAGGTATCTTGCACAACTAGACCCCAAGGGGAACCTGTGTACCGAATTTGGGAAAGATCCATGCAGCAGTTCCCGAGAAATCGTGATAAGGTTTCATGGGGAAATCCAAGATGGCCGCCTTGTGACCATATTGGATTTTCGAATCTGACCAGAAAAGGTATCTTGCACAACTAGACCCCAAGGGGAACATGTGCTCCAAATTTGAGAAAGATCCATGCAGCAGTTCCTGAGAAATCGCGATAACAAGGTTTCATGGGGAAATCTAATATGGCCGCCTTGTGGCCATATTGGATTTTCGAATCGGACCAGAAAAGGTGTCTTGCACAACTAGACCCCAAGGGGAACATGTGTTCCAAATTTGAGAAAGATCCATGCAGTACTTCCTGAGAAATGACAATAACGAATTTTCATGGGGAAATCCAAGATGGCTGCCTGGTGGCCATATTGGATTTTCGAATCGGACCAGAAAAGGTATCTTGCACAACTAGACCCCAAGGGGAACCTGTGTACCGAATTTAGAAAAGATCCATGCAGTAGTTCCTGAGAAATCGCGATAACAAGGTTTCATAGGGAAATCCAAGATGGCCGCCTTGTGGCCATATTGGATTTTCGAATCGGACCAGAAAAGGTATCTGCACATCTAGATCACAAGGGGAACCTGTGTACCAAATTTCAGAAAGATCCGTGCAGTAGTTCCTGAGAAATCGCGATAACAAGGTTTCATGGGGAAATCCAAGATGGCCGCCCTGTGGCCATATTGGATTTTCGAATCGCACCAGAAAAGGTATCTGCACAATTAGGCCCCAAGGGGAATCTGTGTACCAAATTTCAGAAAGATCCGCGCAGTAGTTCCTGAGAAATCGTGATAACAAGGTTTCATGGGGAAATCCAAGATGGCGACCCTGTGGCCATATTGGATTTTCGAATCGGACCAGAAAAGGTGTCTTGCACAACTAGACCCTAAGGGGAACCTGTGTACCAAGTTTGAGAAAGATCCATGCAGTACTTCCTGAGAAATGACAATAACGAAGTTTCATGGGGAAATCCAAGATGGCTGCCTGGTGGCCATATTGGATTTTCGAATCGGACCAGAAAAGGAAACTTGCACAACTAGACCCCAAGGGGAACCTCTGTACCGAATTTAGGAAAGATCCATGCAATAGTTCCTGAGAAATCGCGATAACAAGGTTTCATAGGGAAATCCAAGATGGCCGCCTTGTGGCCATATTGGATTTTCGAATCGGACCAGAAAAGGTATCTGCACAATTAGGCCCCAAGGGGAATCTGTGTACCAAATTTCAGAAAGATCCGCGCAGCAGTTCCTGAGAAATCGTGATAACAAGGTTTCATGGGGAAATCCAAGATGGCCGTCCTGTGGCCATATTGGATTTTCGAATCGGACCAGAAAAGGCATCTGCACATCTAGACCCCAAGGGGAATCTGTGTACCAAATTTCAGAAAGATCCGCGCAGTAGTTCCTGAGAAATCGTGATAACAAGGTTTCATGGGGAAATCCAAGATGGCCGCCCTGTGGCCATATTGGATTTTCGAATCTGACCAGGAAAGTTATCTGCACAACTAAACCCCAAGGGGAACCTGTGTACCAAATTTCAGAAAGATCCGTGCAGTAGTTCCGCAGAAATCGCGATAACAAGGTTTCATGGGGAAATCCAAGATGGCCGCCCTGTGGCCATATTGGATTTTCGAATCGGACCAGAAAAGTTATCTGCACAACTAGTCCCCAAAGGGAACCTGTGTACCAAATTTCAGAAAGATCCGTGCAGTAGTTCCTGAGAAATCGCGATAACAAGGTTTCATGGGGAAATCCAAGATGGCCGCCCTGCGGCCATATTGGATTTTCTAATCGGACCAGAAAAGTTATCTGCACAACTAGACCCCAAGGGGAACCTGTGTACCAAATTTCAGAAAGATCCGTGTAGTAGTTCCGGAGAAATCGCGATAACAAGAAATGTTTACGGACGGACGACGGACGGACGGACGACGGACGACGGATGCCGGACGACGGACGAAGGACCACGGACGAAAGGCGATATGAACTAAAAACCTGATAAAACTTCTTCACACCTGTGTAGATTACTTCACGGCGGGTGTCTGAATAGACACAAATAGTCTGATTAGGAATGGATCATCTACATCGTCTATGGCGGGTGTGTCATCCATTCCTAGTTGGGTTTCTGTTTTATGAGCTTTATAACCTGAATTATAAGCCGTTTAGCTGAATATTATGTTTGCAAATATGTCTTTTAAGGTTCTGTATTGAATGTCATGTTGAATGTCAAGGTTTAAATTAATATTCAAGTTAAAGAGTTTGGGTAAATTGGTAGTAAGCCATTTATTTCTTATACCCTGTTTCTTCTAATTTTTCGAACGGCATAGGGGGAGGGTAGGGGGCGGGCAGGAATTTGATTGTTATTATTGTTCCACAACTTTCTCTTGTTCACTTGAAATGTTATTGGGAGTAATCTTCCCTTGATCTATGTACAATGCATATGATCGTAATAAAATATCGTATCGTATCGAATGAAGCGTCACTGTCATAATTAAAAACAAAAATAAGGATGTTTGCATGGTTTTGATCAGAAGGGGGTACATTAATGTAAATAAGTAGGACTAATAGATAATTAGCTTACCATAATACTGCGGAAATGAGTTTTGGAAAGGGAAATTTAACAGACAAAAATAATAGTAGCCAAGCCTAAGCTAAGGCAATCTGTTTAATTGTTCCAGGGCCTCGGAAACTAAATTTTTAATCCTAATATTGAAGCACTTCTATTTATAAGTTTTATTTCATTTTTTCACCAAATGTTAGAAGAAATAGTGAATATTTGAATGAATAAAATAAATAAAAAATGACCAATTTTGACCCTCTAAGGGGATAGCTATCCTTAATTCCCCCAACACACCCACATTTATCGTGATTGAACTGCATCACATCGACAAGTATTCCTTTACCGCTCATTTGTATAGGAGAAGATAGTGTGCATTCGGGTCCCTTAAATCTTCAGTGCTCTATAAAACGTTGACAAAAATTATCAATTTGTATACAATTTCTGGGTAGAGAGTGATGGGCTTCAAATGATAAGCTTTGAGGTGAAACTTCTCGGTCTAACCGGATACATACTTTGCGAATGAATGCGCAAAATATATCGAGAATACACTTTTGGTTAAAGAGCGAGGTGCATATAGACTAATAGGAACAAGTACATCCACACTCAATACAATATACATGTTGTACATTCTGTACTGCAGCAATATTTCATTTCCATGTAAAATAGATAGATTGTATACCATATGGTTTGTAATAGCGCATACTTGGTATTATTTATACCATTAGTGACGAATGTTGTGAAAGGAATCGTCAGTCCTTCAGCATCAGGTAGGTTAATGACGGGAATACAACACCCACGACATATTATTGAGGTGAGAGGTATAATATATTTGTTCATAGGTTAATTTATCTGCGAAAAACACCTAAAACCTTCCCGAGGTGGGTGGAGCGGAATTAAGGTGGCACAGCTCAACATCATTTCAAATTGTTTTTAAATTTTGTGTATTTTACATTACTGCAATACTGGGCTCAAAATAGCTTCATGCGTGTAAAGATAACTTGACACCAAAGTTGGTTTTCTGCTCCAGACCATCATAACATTTATTTACTCGCAAGAAATACTTCAGCAAAAATTTCGTGCATATCCCTCCCACATTATTCATAATATGTATCAACATATTTGAAAACATGCAACGGGGGTGATTGCTGAAGTAAATGTCGTAGGTTATGAGGTTAACCGTATTGTTGAAAGTATCACCTATCGATTCTGAATTTATTTAGTCACTCAGGAATAAGGAATGATTTATCAGACTATAATTTCTTCGTGCGTCATTGGTTTCAAATTTCGACTTCTGCGAAATCTAAAATGAAAAGCAATTATCACGAATCAGATCCCCCGTGATAACATCAGAGGGGCAGCAAAGAATAACCACATTTAAAAAGTTTTGGAAATTAAATCCGACTTCATGTCGTAATAATGCCTATAAATATAACGGCCGTATGAGATGTTCTAAAACATTTTCATTGCAACTGTTTGTTTCCCAGTGTCAATACTGACAATACAAGAACTCTACATTATGAAAGGTAAGCTTCAATTTAAGATAATTCTCGCTATTCGTGGATAAAGGACGACTGTTAAAGTATATGCATGAACTACTCCTCTCTATCCGTGTTTACGAGTAATAACGAGGAACAACTGGAAAATATATCTTCGAAATAAGTGAAGCCGTCACGACATCAAATCAATATTTTTGTTTCGAGATGGTGAAAACTCCATATTTGAAGTGGCAAAACAGTTATATCACGTAACCTATGGTGGAATCAGACTGCCTCGGGAGTTATGAAAAAAAACTTTCCCTTCGTCCATAGTTATGAAACTCGAACGCTAACTTCAGTTATAAACGAAGGAACATGCACACTTGTCCAAATCCACTACTACTCTGTCTGTCAATCCTGACCCTACCGATACTATCATGTAAGGAATCAATTCCAAGCAGAATAATTCCATTGTTTTTTTTTTTACACTGCTCTGTAAATAGAAACAAACGTATTGTGAAGAAATGTAAGGTGTTGGGGCGAAGGACGGACGTCAGTAGTAGTAAAAAGGCAAATTCCTTAGGATTGACCTACTTTGGGGGGGAAACTGGGGGCGGGATTTCCCAGTGGGGGATTCCCCAGTGGGGGTTTCCCCATGACGATCACGTGATCAAGGCATGTACTGACCTGTCCAGGCTATAGTTCCGGCAACCTGTAACCTTTGTATTCCTCCGCGGTGATGCGGTCTGGCGGTGATTCGGTCTCGGGAAAAAGCTTCCGTGGAGAAAAAATAGTCCCTAGATAAAATGGTCCGATGGGGTCGAGTGAGGTATCAAAGTGAAGCTTAGGTGAAGGGGAATCTAATGGGCTGGGTGTGGGGTTGACATAGCGGCCTTCTGCGCATGCGCGGTGGCCGAAGGGTATGAAAATAGCCGTTTTGAGATGTAGGGGAGCCCCTAGTGGACCGATGGGGTCGAGTGAGGTATCAAAGTGAAGCTTATGTGAAGGGGCATCTAATGGGTTGGGTGTGGGGTTGAAATATCGGCATTCTGCGCATGCGCGGTGGCCGAAGGGTATGAAAATAGCCTTTTTGGAGCTAGGGGAGCTACTAATGGTCCAATGGGGTCGACTGACGTATCAAAGTGAAGCTTATGTGAAGGGGCATCTAATGGGTTGGGTGTGGGGTTGAACTATCGGCATTCTGCGCATGCGCGGTGGCCGAAGGGTATGAAAATAGCCGGGTTGGAGCTGGGGGAGCCTCTAATGGTCCAATGGGGTCGAGTTAGGTATCAAAGTGAAGCCTAGGTGAAGGGGTATTTTATGGCTGGGTGGGTGCATGTAAAATTTTTCCTGAAAAAAAAAAATACGGAACACGGACTTTATCGAAAAATCCGGGAAAATGCCTATATGGGGTATGAGGGGTATATAGGTCGCCGGGCTTAATGGGGCTCGCCTATCAATAGAGTTATCTCCCCCTAGTTCCAGGGTGGGTGTATGTAAAAATTTTCCTGAAAAACTACGGAATACGGACTGTATTCTAAATTACGGAAAAATGCCTATATGGGGTATGGGAGGTATAGGACCATCCTGGGAAACCTACTTCTATACATTTGCGGTATAGGTTGTGGGGTCTCGTTTTACTCGTCTCGTCATTTAGAACATGATAGGAAGTGTCCCCGTGCGAATCGGTGAAATTTTTGAAAAAGTACGATATAGCCTCATATAGTCCCATACTGAGGGTATAGGACCGATGTTTGTCCCCCTGGGAAACGTACTTCTATGCATTTGCGGTAGGGTTGTGAGGTCTCGTTTTACTCGTCTCGTCATTTAGAACATGATAGGAAGTGTCCCCGTGCGAATCGGTGAAATTTTTGAAAAAGTACGATATAGCCTCATATAGTCCCATACTTAGGGTATAGTACCGATGTTTGTCCCCCTGGGAAACGTACTTCTATGCATTTGCGGTAGGGTTGTTGGGTCTCGTTTTACTCGTCTCGTCATTTAGAACATGATAGGAAGTGTCCCCGTGCGAATCGGTGAAATTTTTGAAAAAGTACGATATAGCCTCATATAGTCCCATACCGGTACTGAGGGTATAGGACCAATGTTTGTCCCCCCTGGGAAACGTACTTCTATGCATTTGCGGTAGGGTTGTTTCACTCGTCTCGTCATGTAGAACACGATAGGAAGTGTTGCGGAGCGAATCGGTGAAATTTTTGAAAAAGTCACCAAGGCCTGGGTAGGCCCATAGGCCTATACTGCATGGCTATGGGTGTATAGGGCCATACGGGGTGGACATGTTGGAGTGTAGGTCAGTCCCTAATGGTCCAATGGGGTCGAGTGAGGTCTTATTTTGAAGCTCTCGCGGAGGAGCACTTGACTACACTAACGGTTCGTCCGTGTTCAATAGTCTGCGCATGCGCAGCCTAGCCCGTAATATAGGAAACAGGCATTTTGGGTGCTATGTAGGGGTGTGTTTGGGATAGAGATGGGCTATTCACGGTTCGAATGGGTCGTGTGAGGTGTCAAAGTGAAGCTTGTATGGGGTAGAGTCAGAATGGTGTGTTTTTGAATGCAAGTCGCGTCAATCTGCGCATGCGCAGTTGGTTGTAGTAAGTAAAGTGGCCATTTTGGGGCAGTACATGAAGGTATTTGGGGTCGAGATGGGCTATTCTCGGTTCGAATGCGTCCTGGAAGGTGTCATCTTGTAGTTCTCGGGGTGTACATTCCGATTTGATGGAGGTTCCCGTCATCTGTGACGTCATCAGTGACGTCATCGGTACGAGTAGTAGCGAAAGTGGCCATTTTCGGGCAGTACATGAAGGTATTTGGGGTCGAGATGGGCTATTCACGGTTCGAATGCGTCCTGGAAGGTGTCATCTTGTAGTTCTCGGGGTGTACATTCCGATTTAAGGCATGTTCGCGTCATCTGTGACGTCATCAGTGACGTCATCAGTACGAGTAATAGCGAAAGGGGACATTTTGTGGGTGTGTGGGGGTGATTTTGGTGTAGAGATGCTCTATTCTCAGTCCGAATGCGTCGTGTGAGGTGTCATCTCGTAGTTCTCGGGGTGCAGACCCCGATTTGAGGACTGCCCACAGCATCTGTGACGTCATTGGTGACGTCACAAGTAGGAGTAGTAGCGAAAGTGGACATTTTGGGGTAGTGAAGGATGTTATTTGGTGTAGAGATGGACCATCTGCGGTGCGAATGCGTCATGGGAGTGGGGTCGAGATGGGCTATTCACGGTTCGAATGCATCCTGGAAGGTGTCATCTTGTAGTTCTCGGGGTGTACATTCCGATTTAAGGGATGTTCCCGTCATCTGTGACGTCATCGATGACGTCATCGGTACGAGTAATAGCCAAAGTGTGCATTTTGAGGCAGTACAGGAAGATATTTGGGGTCGAGGTGGGCTATTCACGGTTCGAATGCGTCCTGGAAGGTGTCATTTTGTAGCTCTCGGGGTGTAGACCCCGATTTGGGGGCTGTCCGCGTCATCTGTGGCGTCATTGGTGACGTCATCAGTACGAGTAGTAGCGAAAGGGGACATTTTGTGGGTGCGTGGGGGTGATTTTGGTGTAGAGATGCTCTATTCTCAGTCCGAATGCATCGTGGGAGGTGTCATCTCGTAGTTCTCGGGGTGCAGACCCCGATTTGAGGACTGTCCACAGCATCTGTGACTTTCATTGGTGACGTCATCAATAGGAGTAGTAGCGAAAGTGAGCCTTTTGGGGTAGTGAAGGATGTTATTTGGTGTAGAGATGGACCATCTGCGGTGCGAATGCGTCATGGGAGGTGTCATGTTGTAGCTCTTGGCGTGTAGACCCCAATTTGAGAGATATTTACAGCATCTGTGACGTCATTGGTGACGTCATCAGTAGGAGTATTAGCGAAAGTGGGCGTTTTTTTAGCAGTGAAGGTTGTTACTTGGGGTAGACATGGATCATCCGCGGTGCGAATGCGTCGTGTGAGGTGTCACCTTGTAGCAACGCCCACCAACGCCATTCTGAATGCTTCAACGCCCTGGTGAAATAGCTCAGAAGCTCTGATATTCCATGGAATTGTCACTAATTCTTCGAAATGCAGTGATGCCCGTCAACGCCCGTCGTTACACCTTAACACTCTAACATAACGCCATGATATAGACCGGAGAGAGAACAACAACAGCAACAACAACAACAAGGATGACACATGAGAGAACAACAACAACAAGAAGTTTTTTTTCATATAGTTTTTTCTCCCCAATGTTACATCATACCCACGCTGGGGGAGCCGCGTTGGGTATATTTACAATTCAAGAGGATTCTTTTCCAATCAGAGGCCACCATTTGCATGTTTCATATTCGTTCCTGTCCGTTAGATGTATTCTTGTCCAATCAGAAGTCGCCATTTCAGAAAGTTCCATCTTCGGCCATGTTCGCTCTGAACCGTTTGTTCTAATCGTCATCGGGCAGGCCAGGATACCGCTGAGGCCACATATACTCAGATAGTTGTTTGTGCATTCTGAGTATCTATCAGTGCATGGGTGAATACTTTCATCCGATGGGGATGGTGGTCAGTTTAACCACGAAGAACGTAACATTGGTCACCCTCTCCACTTGCCATTTTGTGTTGGGGCGTTGTTGTCGTACCCATTCCAAACTATCCACGCTGTCCAGTTCCTTCAGCATCGTCTCCACTGACGCACGATGGATAATGGTGAAAGGCTGGTCAAACACCCGGGTATTATTGCTGGGATAAAAGTAACGGAGCTGGTCTGTCTCTTTATGGCGAAGAATGTATCCAAAAGTGAGATTTAACTTGAAGGCTGTATCTTGGTCGTTGAAGATGGCTTCCACGTAGCGACGTAGACGGATGTTTTCTTCCAACCGGAAATTATATAAGTCCAATATCGGGCGATGCCGATGAAAACAGTGTCGGATCATGTACCAATGGCGTCGATACATCTCACGCACTGGATGATCTTCGGGTAAGAGATCGCTGGGAACATCCACCGCATCTTCCAGAAAAGGTTCGATGTTGTCAGGCGTATGACTCGAAACCGTAACGGTGGAGTCCGGCTGGAAATCCAGGCTCTTCTGAACTGTGGGTACAGGCAGGCTCTCCGTCATCGCATCACCCGTGGCGTTCGTCTCCCCGGGCTTATCTTCACTGGGTCTGACCTTTTGCGGATCCTCTTCAGGTGTACCTTATAGCCCTACGGGCTATAGGGTACAGGGTGCACCAGGTACGTGTGCCCAGTGGTAAATTGCGCACAGGGTCAAAGGTCAGTTCCGGTCACGTGAACGGAAGCGGAAGTGACCTCACAGAGGTCATATGCTCTCGGTCTTCGACTTGGGAGTAGTTAAACTGAGTGTTCTAAAATAGATCAACAGCTAGCTTGCTATAAAAGGGAAGCGGTCTGACACTTTCAGCAGACATTCGTTCAACCACTTACAACACGATGTTCACGTGTACTACTTGCTCCAAGTCATTTACACGCTTGCACGACTTACAACGCCATGAGTCTAGCATCCACGACGCTACTGCCCAGTATACCTGCGAGACCTGTGGGGATACATTCAATCGCCTGGATACTTTACACCGCCATGAACGGTGTCTCCATGAGACATCCAGGCATCAATGTGGGGATTGTGGACACCGCTTCAGACTACACAGCCAGTTGAGATCTCACCAACGTGTAATCCATGGACATGCACGCTTGAGGGTTGAGGAACCCGTGATGTTTGACCCCATCCATGAGTCTACTTTTCAAGGTGCTGTTGGCGAGTATACGTGTTCGATCTGCAGGAAGTCCTTTAATCGTAAGGATAATTTACGGCGACATCAACGGTCGGTACATAAGGCACCCAGCCACGAATGCCAGCATTGCAGTCGAGTCTTCAGACTCCACAGTCAGTTGATCCCCATCAATCCGAAAGACGTCCACAGTTTGTGTTCCATCCTTCAACATGACCTATACTTAGTCTGAGGGTCGGATTCTGATTGGACAAGAGCAGTCTGAGATCAGCACAGTGAACTTCTGAATACACGGACACTTACATAGCCGAAGTGAATTGTAAACACACCCATAGCGATTCCCCCAGCGTGGATGTGCTGTGATGGATGGGCTAATAAAAAAGATTGACCTGTAATCTTTGCTGTTGTTGTTGTTGTTGCTCTCTTTTTGGACTAACCAATCAGAATAGTACTTATCACGGACTACACACGTAGAGCTACGTGTAGACGCGCATGTGTAACATGGTCTAACACGTCCCTCTGGATCTCACAAGCCCATTCCTATGGTTGCAGAGCCATGCCGGAGACCCATCCCTATGCGACTCGCATTTTACAGCATGCGACCGTGGTTAATTCACTCACGGGTTGCCGAGCAGTAGTTCGGTGCAGGACATGTGAACTTCTTGACCTGGGCCTGATAGAAGTCCGGGATGGTAGCACATTCGTGAACATCCAGGCACTTTTACATCCGGGTACATCCGGGTTCTTGTACATCCCTGACTGTAGAACATCCGGGTACTCCTATGTTGGCCTATAAGAGCCGAAAGTTTTACGGCATTCATCATTTCCAGATCCACAGCCGATATGTTCTCTTGCACAACTTGCTCGAAGCGCTTTCATCGCCTGGACAATTTGCGTTGTCACACACGTGCATGCCACGAAGTACCCATGCATACATGTGCGGATTGTGATATAGCCTTTAAGCATCCCAGTCAATTGAGTCGTCACCGAAATGTTATACACGGATCACGCTCACCACTCTCGAGACCGGATATTTCAGTTTCTATCGGAATGCATCTGAGAATAGAAGAAGCCATGGAGGTCGATTCGCCGCGGATTGAAGAGCCGATGGATATTGATCTCAGTGTTGAATGAGTGAAGTAAGGGCTTCGAGCTTCAGTATCATGGATTGCCCGAAGACGTTTAGGTTACACTGAACGAAGACTGAACTTTCTGAAATGATGACTTCTGATTGGTCGATAGGCCGGTCACCTCCCCTCTAACTTCCGAAGAGTCACGGACGTTACCGAAAAGACACGGAGATGACCGAAGAGACACGGAGGTTGCCGAAAAGACACGAAGGTCACTGAAAAAACGTATAAAAGTGGCAATTTTTTTTTTTACGGCATTCATGATTTCCAGATGCACAGCCGATATGTTCTCTTGCACAACTTGCCAGAAGTCATTTACTCGCCCAGAAAAATTACGACGCCACGAGGCCTCCATCCACAACGGTGCACGACATACTTGT
Source organism: Hanleya hanleyi (assembly GCA_036873755.1). NCBI lineage: Eukaryota > Metazoa > Mollusca > Polyplacophora > Lepidopleurida > Hanleyidae > Hanleya > Hanleya hanleyi. The sequence continues at coordinate 2,046 of JAVTVY010054393.1, read as the reverse complement.
ATAACCTGCGCACGGTCATTTAATCGGGAGGATCATTTACTGCGCCACGAACGCTCAGTCCACGAGGGCGCGACGGAACAATGTAAGGATTGTGGTCAACTCTTCAAACGACGCAGTCAGTTAAGATGGCATCAGCGTTTGATTCATGTCCCGTCTCTACGATTTGGGCGACAACTTCCTACTGAAGAGGATCCGCAAAAGGTCAGACCCAGTGAAGATAAGCCCGGGGAGACGAACGCCACGGGTGATGCGATGACGGAGAGCCTGCCTGTACCCACAGTTCAGAAGAGCCTGGATTTCCAGCCGGACTCCACCGTTACGGTTTCGAGTCATACGCCTGACAACATCGAACCTTTTCTGGAAGATGCGGTGGATGTTCCCAGCGATCTCTTACCCGAAGATCATCCAGTGCGTGAGATGTATCGACGCCATTGGTACATGATCCGACACTGTTTTCATCGGCATCGCCCGATATTGGACTTATATAATTTCCGGTTGGAAGAAAACATCCGTCTACGTAGCTACGTGGAAGCCATCTTCAACGACCAAGATACAGCCTTCAAGTTAAATCTCACTTTTGGATACATTCTTCGCCATAAAGAGACAGACCAGCTCCGTTACTTTTATCCCAGCAATAATACCCGGGTGTTTGACCAGCCTTTCACCATTATCCATCGTGCGTCACTGGAGACGATGCTGAAGGAACTGGACAGCGTGGATAGTTTGGAATGGGTACGACAACAACGCCCCAACACAAAATGGCAAGTGGAGAGGGTGACCAATGTTACGTTCTTCGTGGTTAAACTGACCACCATCCCCATCGGATGAAAGTATTCACCCATGCACTGATAGATACTCAGAATGCACAAACAACTATCTGAGTATATGTGGCCTCAACGGTATCCTGGCCTGCCCGATGACGATTAGAACAAACGGTTCAGAGCGAACATGGCCGAAGATGGAACTTTCTGAAATGGCGACTTCTGATTGGACAAGAATACATCTAACGGACAGGAACGAATATGAAACATGCAAATGGTGGCCTCTGATTGGAAAAGAATCCTCTTGAATTGTTAATATACCCAACGCGGCTCCCCCAGCGTGGGTATGATGTAACATTGGGGAGAATAAACTATATGAAAAAAAACTTCTTGTTGTTGTTGTTCTCTCATGTGTCATCCTTGTTGTTGTTGTTGCTGTTGTTGTTCTCTCTCCGGTCTATATCATGGCGTTATGTTAGAGTGTTAAGGTGTAACGACGGGCGTTGACGGGCATCACTGCATTTCGAAGAATTAGTGACAATTCCATGGAATATCAGAGCTTCTGAGCTATTTCACCAGGGCGTTGAAGCATTCAGAATGGCGTTGGTGGGCGTTGCTACAAGGTGACACCTCACACGACGCATTCGCACCGCGGATGGTCCATGTCTACCCCAAGTAACAACCTTCACTGCTAAAAAACGCCCACTTTCGCTAATACTCCTACTGATGACGTCACCAATGACGTCACAGATGCTGTAAATATCTCTCAAATTGGGGTCTACACGCCAAGAGCTACAACATGACACCTCCCATGACGCATTCGCACCGCAGATGGTCCATCTCTACACCAAATAACATCCTTCACTACCCCCAAAAGGCTCACTTTCGCTACTACTCCTATTGATGACGTCACCAATGACGTCACAGATGCTGTGGACAGTCCTCAAATCGGGTCTGCACCCCGAGAACTACGAGATGACACCTCCCACGACGCATTCGGACTGAGAATAGAGCATCTCTACACCAAAATCACCCCCACGCACCCACAAAATGTCCCTTTCGCTACTACTCGTACTGATGACGTCACCAATGACGCCACAGATGACGCGGACAGCCCCCAAATCGGGGTCTACACCCCGAGAGCTACAAAATGACACCTTCCAGGACGCATTCGAACCGTGAATAGCCCACCTCGACCCCAAATACCTTCCTGTACTGCCTCAAAATGCACACTTTGGCTATTACTCGTACCGATGACGTCATCGATGACGTCACAGATGACGGG